>CAJPDP010910553.1:0-12445 GCA_905336975.1 Bombina variegata variegata
CGTAAGGAGCTTGATGCCCCGTGTTTCTGGCGAGCCTGCAGGCTCGCCAGAAACAGCAGTTATGAAGCAGCGGTCACAAAGACCGCTGCTCCATAACCTGTCCGCCTGCTCTGAGCAGGCGGACACACATCACCGGAAATCAACCCGATCGAGTACGATCGGGTTGATTGACACCCCCTGCTGGCGGCCGATTGGCGGTGTTGCACCAGCAGGCAATGCTGAATACGGCGAGCGTATTGCTCGCCATATTCAGCGAGGTCTGGTGGACCTGATCCGCAGTGTCGGATCAGGTCCGCCAGACCATGATAAATAGGGGCCTAAGTCTCTAAACTGTGCTATCCCCAGGTTAGACCAGGTGTTATGGTGAGAGTCTGGGAGACCTAGCAGCAGTCCTGTGACAGAATGGATAGGGGATGGGTGTGGAGCAACCCCTGGGTTGTGTCTGAGCTTGTCCCAAGCGAGTAAACACTCAGTGACAATTTTATTATGTATGTGTAACTGCCGGCGGCAGTAAGGGGGGGTCCAGATTAGGTCCCGTAGATGAACATGGTTGGGCAGAGACGCCTGCTCCAAAGCACTCCATTTACTAGTAGGTCTAGCAATTCCCCATTGTGAAATATGAGTTCACATTGCAGCTTCATAGTCTAATAATTGAGGGTGAGGCAATACCCCCATATGATTTAGGGAACTTCAGGACCTTATGGGCCACTCTGGCTGGTTTACCTTGCCAAATGTATCTGGTGAACACACTCTGAAATTGTATCTAGGAAGACGGACCGGTAGGCACCTAAAGAGGTACGTTAATTTCGGGAGCAATGACATCTTAAGGGCAGTAATCCTGCCCAACCATGATAGGGCCTGGAGGTTCAACTTGGATACCAAGGACCGGAGTTTAGAAAGTAATGGGACGTAGTTGTCCTGTATAAGTTGGGTAAGATTATTAGATATATAGATCCCTAGGTGCTTAATGTTGTCCTGCTTCCACCTGGAGTTATAAGTAATCACTAAGTCTAGTATATAGTCTGAGGAAAATCCCCAAGAATATAATTCAGTTTTTGAGGGGTTATGCTTGTTATATGACATTTCTCTGAATAGTTTCAGTAGGGCCAGAAGTGGAGGGATAGTATCTTTGGGCGAAAAGGAGAAAATCGAGACGTCGTCCGCAAACAGCGCGATTTTGTGAGAGGTACCATGAAGTGTGAGACCTGTAATAGAAGATTCCCGATGAACAAGCGCAGCTAGAGGCTCAATAGCCATAACGAACAGAAATAAGGACAAGGGGTACCCCTGGTGAGTGCCATTAGATAAGGAAAAGGGGGCCGAACAGAACCCCAATCCCCTGACCCTAGCCGAGGGAGAGGAGTAAAGTACCTGGATATGAGATTGTATTTCCATCTGGAACCCAAACACCTCCATGACATCCCACAGATATTCCCATCGCACTCTGTCAAAAGCCTTCTCTGCAAAATCGAGAAGGGTTTGTTCAGTCTGGTGGCCTCTAGTGTAATGTTAAGCAAACTCCTGGTGTTGTCGGGACCCTCTCTGCTGGGAATAAAGCCCACTTGATCCTCGTTTATCAGGTTGGGAAGCAAAGCAGCTATTCTATTGGCAAGGATTTTAGAGTAGATTTTGATGTCTGTATTTATGAGGGAATTGGTCTGTAGCTAGGGCACAGAGAGGGATCCTTATCTGGCTTAGGGATAGTGATTATGGTGGCCTCCAGGAACTCAGATTGGAAAGAGTCCCGCAGACCAGAAGTCTGAAAGAAACGTAATAACAGAGGAGACAGTTCCACCTTGTAGGTCTTATAGAAAAGGGAAGGGAAACCATCTGGGCCCGGGGCTTTAAGCGGCTTAAGGTGTTTAACAACTTCTGTGATCTCAGATAGGGAAATAGGGTGCCTAAGGGAGTCCTGGTCAGCTATGGATAAAGTGTGGAGGCAGAGATGGGCTAGAGTTTGTTGGATGATGGGCCGAGGCATAGATGGTGGGGATTTGGAGTCCTTTATGTTATAGAGGTCTTCATAATATTTGGCAAAGAGGGTGCCTATTTGACTGGGTAGAGTAGTAGTTTGGCCATTATGTGTAAGTACAGGGATGCGGGCAGTGCTCTCCTTGTGCCGTAGCCTATTGGCTAGCAGAGCGTCAGCCTTGTTGCCCTTATAGTAGAATAATTGTCTAATTTTTAAAAGTTGCAGCTGGGTACGCTTCAGTTTGAGCTTGCAAATGTGGGCCTTTAAAACGCGAATTGCCTCAGTGTGTTGTGGTGTAGTAGAATTTCTATTCAATATCTCTAGATTTTTCAGCTCACTGAAAGCCTGTGAGAGGGGTAAACCCCGAGACTTCCGGATGCTAGCCTGTTTTTTGATAATCAGGCCTCTTACGGTGGCTTTAAGAGCCCTCCAAAGGGTGTTGTCCGCGACCATACTGTTGTCATTTAGGGTGATCAGTTCCCGAATAGATTTCCACAGCTCTTCCGTAAAGGGGATATCTGTAAGTAGGGTATGGGGCATAGACCACAATGAAGGGCTTGGCCTTTCAGAGTGTTCTCTTAACTCAAGGGAGACCTGGTCATGGTCCGACCATGGACAAAAATGGATTTTAACGTCCTCAACTAGGTCTAAGGTCTGGGCCTGGGAGAAGATGTAGTCAAGCCTGGAGTAAGATGAGTGTGCATGTGAGTAATGTGTAAAGTCTTTGTCCTGTGAATGAAAGGCTCTCCAGGTGTCCTAAAGACCGTATTTCATCATAAGGGATCTGAAACTATGGGAGAGATGGTCTTTAGCTATAACCCCTGGTTTGGATTTGCCCGTTTGTTTATCCAAAACGGGGTCCCAAACCAAATTAAAATCTCCCCCTATGATTACTCTGCCCTGTTTATATTTATTGACTATCTTCAGGATTTTATGGACGTATTTACATTGGCCGGTGTTGAGAAGATATATGGAGATTAGGGTATATAACTTCTGTTTAATTTTACTTGATAATTAAATATCTTGCTTGGGGGTCCTTTTCATTGAAAAGAATCTCGCATGCGAGGCATCTGTGGAACAGAATGGCCACTCCCCTAGCCTTATTGGAGAATGGGGCAGATTCAACCCTAGTATAGTGTTTAGAGATTAACTTTGGGGTATCACCTTCCTTCCAATGCATCTCCTGGAGGAGAACCACATCGGGGTTCAGGTGGGAGAGGGACCTAAGAAAACCGCTGTGCTTGCCTGATGAATTCAGACCTCTAATGTTGTGTGTAAGGAATTTAATTGTATTTCCAATAGCCATTAGCATCTAAGCAAGGGGTTGCAATGTCCAGGGCCTGCCAGGGGGAAGGGAGAGGGAAGGAACATGAAAAAAACACATTCGGTTCAAGGTAATGTAACTGAAACATAAGAAAGTAGTTGTGGTAGAAGTAGTCCACCAGGAGGGGCCTGTGGTGCAGGCTAAGTTGGGGGGGTTTAAGGAGTACTAACAAGGTCAGAGTGGTTTAACCCAAAAAGATGAACAATAATATGGTTTGAAATACAACAAATAACATATACTATAGAGTAAATAATACAGCATAAAGTGCAACAGACGTGGGCTTCGAACAGTCCACGGAACACATGGAACAGTTTTAATAGGTGGCAAGATCGCTTACCCATAGGGCACTAACTGTGAGGGCAATAGCCTGGTCAGCCCATGAGTGGTCAGGAGGCCGAGTCTTGTAGTGAAGGCTGATTCTTTGGCCTTTTTGGCCGTTGCTCCTTGACCTGCCATTCTGGAGCTGAGGCTCGGAGCTTTGCCTGGGTAGGTGCTTGAGAGTTGTTAGTGGGCGGGCGTAGGCCCCAGGGATCCCTGACTAAGGCTGGTAATCATGTGGGTCTGGTTGTCCTTTGTGACTACTATTCAAATTGGGAAACCCCAACGGTATTTGATATTTTCCCTTCTGAGGACTTCCGTGACCGGAGAGAACAGTCTCCTCTGCTGTAGGTTGTGTTGAGAAAGGTCTTGCAGCAATTGGATCTCTTTGAATCTTTCAAAGAGGGGGGGCATGAGAAAAGCCGCCTGCAAGATGAGGCTGTAGCTGTGAAAGCATACAACTACGTTCCTTGGTTTGTCAGATGAGAGTGATCTGGGCCTGAGGGCCCGGTGCCACCTTTCCAGTGTGTTGGATTCCATTTCAAAGGAGCCTAATAGTTCCTTAAAGAGATCTGAGAGGAAGGCTTGCAACTCAGCGGGCGATTTTGTTTCAGGTATGCCTCTAAATCTAATATTGCTCCTGCGGGACCTGTCCTCAAGGTCAACTAGCTTATATTCCAGTTACACGATCTGGTCGGACAGGGCTTCAGGGTACGAGAGAAGGTTTGTGTGGTCAGTAGCCAGGTCATCTTGCTTTCGTTCCAAGGCGTCAACACGTTCGCCAATCTCAGAAATATTTTTGTGCAGTTCAGCTGAGCTGCAATGTATTTCTTGGGTGACGTATTTAGGAGAAACTACGCTGGAGTTGGCGCTGGATTGGGAACCTTCATCGTGGGAGTCCTGGTCAGTTTGGCTGGAGACTGACTTGGTGGACCCGTGCTGGGCCGAGAGCGAGAAGTTGTCCAGAACTGTCTTCCTGGGCTTTGGTTGAGACTTGGATTGTCTCCTACCTGAGTGAGGCATGTTGTTGCCAAGAGATGGGCTGAAGCAGGTTAGGAGAAGGAGCACACCCGTCAGGTGGGAATCACTCTGGCAGTCAGGAAAAACAGGACTTATGAAGCAATTACATGGGTGAGTTACAAGCCTGTCAAGGAAAGCATTAGTAAAAAACTAGTGTACACACATGCTGAGTAGATAGGGCTATTACGCTATCCTGCCTACCACATCAGGCGTGGGAAAATTCCCACCAAGGTTCTAAGAAATAAAGGACAATTGTCCTTCAAAGTCCCAAGGGAGGGCAGGACAGCGCGAGCAAATATAACATATAAATAAGAATACTCAACCGAAAGCATGAAAATTGGCACAAATAAGCTCCAGACCTCTACCCCCACCTCGGGGAAGAAGGGGATACGACCCAAAGGAAGGGAAAAGTGGATATGACCCACCCAGACAAGCTGGGCAGGAGCGGGGAGGTGGGGGAAGGGTGTATGGGAGGTCCAGACAAGTAATGGAACAAAACAGTAAACCTTCAAATGTACCAAAAGTAACAAAAGAATATGAGGATAAGATTTAGGCTATACAAAAAAAATTACACTAACAACTCAAAGACACCTCAGCTGACGCAGCACCTATTAGAATATGCAGGTACCCCTATAAGGGTAGTACTGAGTCCAGGGCTGCCTGTGTAGTAACCACTAAAAGGGACTTCCTGTAGAAAAAGTCACTTCAGGAGAGAGCGACGGCCCCTTATATATGTAAGTTCTGATGTTTGAGCTCTTAGAGTCCACAAGGTAGTGAAAGCAGTAATGGCTGTTGTAGTGCTCAGTTCAACTCTGGCGAGATGCTTTAATGATTTAAATAGAATAAAGTTCTGTGCAGGGATTACTAACAGCCAGGGCCATAAAAAAGTGGCCTTGAAACAATGAGGACAATGGAGAGTAACAAACCACAAATGGCCAGGTGTATCCCCACAAATGAAATGTGTAATCCAGACTTGGGACTGAACTCAGCTAATGTGCAGCAGGTAGCTGATTAGTAGTATAGAGTTAAATGTAGGGCCAGGTACACTGGTAATAAATATTACTGCAGGGAAGTGGGGTTAATTTGGGCCGTTATAGAAGTCACAATTGTGGGCAATGGATGCAGGCTCATATAATTAGGAGTTGCACTCACCTCTTTACTTCCCCTGTCACAGTTCCCATGCAACTTTAATCCGGTCCAGGGTCACCATGTGTGGAGGCCCAGGTCTCACCCAGGCACTTGTTTCTTTCTTCCTCCCCCGCTTGTGATGGGATCTGCAGAAAAGTCCCCTCTCATGCAATGTGCTGGAACAGGTTGCTGCTGCTGCACTCTGCAACTGGCTCCTTCTTCACTGCTCTCACAAATCCTATGAGTACAGAGCAGCACACATGATCCGCATCTCCGGCAAAAGATCAGGCCCCATCTGGAACTCGGTCACCTCTGCACTCTCAAGATAGCTGCCACCAGCCTCGTGGCTCGGATGTCCGTACAGATGAAGTGGGTGGAGATCGCCGCCAAGACCGGGAGAATACTCAGTCATGGGAGGCGTCGCTCCTAATAGAGCGTATCCTGGATCTCAGTTCACTAAAACACTCCGCTCTGATAGCAGGCTGCAAGCCGGGAGACTCCGGCACTGCTGGTTTCTTCCATGGTGTCTATCACTTCTCTGTGTTACTCCTCTCTCACAGTGAGCAAGCAGGCTGAACGTACTCTGGAGTGGAGCCCCGACCTTCCAGAGTACTATTGTCAGACAGCAGTCCTAAATTACAGTTGGCTCGGTGCAGAGCTGCTCTACAGGCCAAAGTCCAATATACTGCCCGGGGCAAATTATATCCATATGTACAGGCCGGTAACTCAGAGTGACCTAGGGACTCTAGGGTATACTTAGGAAGGGTAAAACTCCTGAAATAAAGGCTTTTTAACGTTTTTAACATTTAAAAAGGCTAACTATGCACGGAGCTCTGAATAACAGCGTCTGTGCAGTTCGGCTTTTAACTCCCCCCCCCTTTAATTTTTAGCGATTGTTTCTGAGTTCATGAATATATTCTTTAACAAGCTTCTTATCTCAAATGCTGCTACCAATTAAGGGCAGATATAAATAACTAATCCATTGACCTGACATGTAGCATGTTGTAAAGTTCATCTTCTCTAATATAAGTAGAAAACTCCCAATTTTTACAGGAATTTTATAAGAAAGACAAGCAAATTAAATATATTACAAATTTTGTTTTTATATACAATTTATTCATCTCTATCTTGAGACAATCTATGTTTAATGCTGTATTTAGAGTAGGCAATATTTTGTTTCCCTTTATCAAAGTGAACTTGTAAGATCCCTTTACAATTACAAGAGAACAGTGATTACCTGTCAAATCCCTCAGTGGCACTTATTACGCTGTTACACACAGCTGCTAAAGGTTGCTATATAAGGGTTAATACCGGAAGGTGTATTATGGTCTATGATTAAGGCTTTTTTTCTTACAGCTGAAACGCGTAAGACCGGCAGGAAGCTTTGTATCACAGCGCTATAGCTCATCTACAATTGTTAAAAAAAAAAAAAATTACCCCGTATATTACTGTTTGTGTGTGTACCTGAAAATAAATCTTTTTCCCCCTTTTTGAAGACGGCTCGCTGGATTTTCTTTCTCTTCAAATTTTGTTTTCAGTCTGGAAATTTGTGACAATTTCCTAGGGGCCTTTTTTATTTTGAACCTTAAATGGAAACAAAAAACTATAAACTGATCATCTAGAACATTCGCTTATGAAGACATCAAACTTAAAGGGACAGTAAACATTAACATTTTTATTCTATAATCTTAAATATCTTGTTTAATTATATTAATAAAGCAGCTTTTTTTAACGTTTTCTATTAATGTTTATATTTTAACCTCATAATTTGTCTTATTTGCAATTAGGCAGTCCACCCACCGCTTCTCCCTACTAATTTTGTTTTTTTACCTTTTGCCTGTTGCGCCTGTCACTGGGTTATCGATCGCGCCATTGCATTCTATTGAGTGCGCGCCGTTATCACAAAATATTTTTTTGGGATTCTGCGCATGCGCACTTTGTTTCTCTTTACCTCAGCTGTCAAACTGTCAGTGAGGTAAAAAAACGGATTGCCGCTTTTGCAATCTCCTTGCTACTTTTAACATTAGCATGGTCAGGGGGCATGTCAGGGGGGTATAGAAAAAAAAATTAGATTGTGTCATAGAGGGAGGAGTTTACAATATACGACTGGGAATATTTTTCTAATAAATAAAGTCTTGTGTTTACTGACCCTTTAAAAAAACTTACAAACAAAATAAAACAATACCTAGGAAACACTAATACCATTTTTGTGGTCAGTATGATATTTGTTATCAAGTTGCTATATGAACTACTGTCATATCCAATTGCATCAATATTTGCTCTACATGAGATATTTTTAGCTTTCTTATGTCTGTACTTCTCTATAAAATGGATGGCTTGAAGGAATTCAGTAACCCGTCATGATTCTTTTGGCCAAGTATTTACTGCTGGTTCTTTCACAAATCTGCCTAGGTGTCCATAGCAACAGTGGACGGTGGAGAGATGCTTATTTAAGACCTGCATAGGCGAGAGAGCTATTGTCTAGGGATGGCATCTAGTGATTTCAACATTAGTTTCAATTAGGGATATCTTGTCTGCACCATGCATTTTCATCATTTTCCGTGACTGTGTTTAATTAACAGCATCAGCAGCTGGCTAACTTTTATAATTAGGAAGAGTACACTTTGCACTTTTTATATAGTCAAGAAGTAATTTTTTTTTGCCTGCGAGTTTGTGGGTAACAGTTTTTCTAAACAAAAATGCTTGAATATTATCATATGTATTTTTTAATCTAAATAAACAAAAATTACAAAACAAGAATAAAAGTAATTGAAAGACAACAGGATATATTCCAATCCATTTGTAAGAGCTGTTTGATGTGATTCACACAGTTTTTGGTAAGATTTTTTTTATTTTAGACTGTTCTTTAGAAAAATTGGTTTCCTTGTGCTTTAAACCAAATTATAATAAAGTGTAAAGGCAGAAAAATGGGCCCCAAAAACAAAATAGTATAAAGCTAACCCCTCCAATAGCATGAAGTAACCAGTATCTGAGTATAGAGACCTATACAGTCAGCTAAAGTGGAAACTAAACTCAAAGTGAACAATATACTAAACAAAGACAGTACATGCTCTAACACAATTGGTTAAGTGAGAGCAGGGCGAAGGGCTACACAATAAAATCCTTGTGCAATGGTAACTGCAAGCAGCGGATGTACAGCCTCTACTGCACACTTCCTGCAAAGACATGCAGACTGGTTCCGTTGTTGGGAACCTTGTCCTCCCATTTGTTAGCACGTGGGGCAAAAAATGTTTCCCATATAATATTTAATTGTGCACAATTAAATAACCTTGTAGTACACTATCATTATTTATTTTACCTGCTTTTCTGTGTAATGTAGAACCCTGGAACTTCTACATGCTATACAGTTATTGACTTTGCAGGAGCTTGTTCAATTTTGCTAAACGCAAAAGTGGATTAGGAATACTTTAAATTCCTATATTTTGACATATATATATATATATATATATATATATATATTTATATATATATATATATTGGAGCCCTTTCCAGTCAAACCCCTTACCATATACCATATCTCTTTTAACCCTTTTAAACAACAATATTTAAAAAAAAAAATTCTTAAAAAGTATATATGAGTGTAATACTTTATATTAATATGTTTTTGATGTGTTTTGTGAATATATTTTTTAACCTTTACACTTTACTTTAGGTCTGAAGTTGCACTCAATCGCAAACCATAGCTTTCAACTTGTAATAACGTAAGTTAGAGTGATTGGGATCTCCATTAAAATATAGGTTGCACTATAGCGATATCAGCCTCGCTAACCCTTCTCTGGTAAATCGGATTTACTATGGACTTGTAATACCAAGCTGCGTTTCAGCTTCCTGCCTTAACCATGGTCTATGATTAAGGCAGGAAGCTAAAACGCGTAAGACAGATAACCCTCCTTCAGTCTTACCTGCCTTACCTTTTTTAGTGCTGTAATGCCTATTTTTTATGTTTTAAGCTGTCACCCATCAATTATTAAATGCACTTGGATTTTAAGCCGTCATATTTCTTTGAATTACTTGCTGCTAATTGGCAATGGAGATCGCTACCTTTGCTGACTTGATCTAAGCTTCTTTTATCCACCCTAACTGAGGGAAATTGGTGTCGACGAACTGTGCCGGGTGAGTGCTATCTGCAATAACTGCAGTCCCTTTGTTTGTTTTTTGGAGTACAATCTAGAGTGAAAGCTCACCCTGGGGTTCTAACTCAGTAACGACTTAATAGATTATTCCCTATTGAGGCTTTACTAAGTGACATATACTGAGCGGTTAGTTGGACCAACAAGGCATCTCATTAGGCAGGTGGTATTCCGGTTGAGATATCTCTATTTATTTTTGTTTGATCTACTAACCCTATTACTCAGGAGAAACTCACGGTAATAACCACTGCCAGGACATTTGAATACCTCTTACCCTGTAAATGACTAAGGACGGAGGAAAGGACTGATAATTACTATATATATGTGTTCGTATGAACTTTGGCTTTTGTGACAACTTATATAAGTTTTAATTTTAAAATGGCACAGCACTATTATTCGTTATAAAAAGTGGCCAATCTAGAGAATGACAGACCTAGCATTGAAGATACGTTTGTTAAGAAATTAAACACATTAGACATCACAGATGTTTTCATGTCTATTGAGAAGGCTTTGCTCAAAGAATATAAACTGTGGTGGGACAAACGCTCCTTAGAAAAATATGTCTACAAATGATACCAAGAGGTCTAAGGCTGAGAAAATTTCCCTCATTTTTGGTTACTGATGAGAAATGAGATTTTATCAGAGTGTCCACTGAGGTTGATGTCACTAATTATCGGACATAAAGAGGAGAAATTATCTGAATCCCGAAACCACATAGAGAACATGCAAAAGGAACTGACTACTCTAAATTGGATGGTGTGCTGCAGCAAACAGTGGACAAAGCCAAAAAAGAATTAGATGTGATCAAATTCAGAAAGTATACAGGAGATTCTGAAGACTATTCATCAAATAGGGTATTCAATTGGCAACCCAGAAGAGGCAATAGACAAAGAAGACAAGGTAACAAGCGCCAACAGTACAACAATACTAACAACAAAAATGATTAGAAGAAAAGTAAAAAAAAAAATCACATTTTCGGACACAGATCCAGAGTCAAATGAGGAAGATGAATTTTCAGACTTTGTCTCATTTTTCTCAGGTGAACAGTCATCAGAGGATGACACAAATACTGATTCTATGACAACAATTGCTAACTCTCAGTCTGTGCCTGTAGCCAGCATTAGTGCAAATAGCACAGAGAATCCGCAAACAATAGAATATGCATAACCTGTAGTAAGGCAAAAAGTAATAGGATTGACTAAAGCACAGAGAGGCAACAAGTACAAACAGAGTCAGATCACACCAGCTAATACTGCTAATGCACAAGATATCAGTATTTTCACTTAGTTCAACATCAAAAAAGAGGAGGCAGAGAAGGAAATCTAGGAAGAGGGGGTATAATAGTGCAAACCACCACACACCAGGATCCCCAGAAAGAACAGTAGCCCCTGAGGAGGAACAGGAACTGATGCAGAGTAATCTTTCTAAGTTTAGGCCTTAATTATTTGCCATCTACACAATATAATATTTTGACACCATAATGGATGTAAATAGATTCATTAGAGGTCTAACCATCAAAAAATATTATAAACATAACCCAACCCCATTACAGGAAACTCTAATAACTAAGGACACTAGCCCATAATATGACTACTTTAGCCTCATGGAAGCAAATGATTTCTTGAATCTACACTCGCTTGAGATGGAGAGTACAGATATAGATATATATAAGTATTCACATAATGGGTACATGCCTAAGTCAATTTTTTACCCCACGCAGGTTAGGGGCCACGCACTAGAATCCTTTAACAAGAGAGTCGACGAGGACTTAAAAGACCTAAGTTCGAAGATTACCAAACATGACAATAACCTCTCATTTAAACAGAGACAGGCATTGAGACATCTACAAAAAAGGAGGACATAGTCATCAAGCAATCCGATAAGGGGGGCTCAATTGTTGTGCTTGATAGAGCATATTATATATCAGAGGCAGAAAGACAGTTGCATGACAACTTGGTCTATATGAAACTTTCAGGCAATCCCACAACTGCATATGGAGCCCAGCTATACGATCTGCTTGATGATGGAAAAGCCATGGGTATCCTCAATGACAACACATTTAATTACCTGTACATTGAAAAACCAGTGGTCCCAATCTTTCACCACCTCCCAAAGGTTCATAAGACACTAACCAAAGTAAAAGGTCGTCCAATAGTTTCAGGGATTGGGTCTCTTTTCGAGAATCTGTCCTTACTCCAACCCATAGTATACAAATGTCCATCATTCCTCAGGGATACTAAGCATCTACTGAGAGTATTAGATTATATAGTATGTGAAGAAGATATGGGACGGCTAACTGTGGATGAATTTGGTCTTTACTCCGCCATTCCACATGACAAAAGTTTAGAATTGGTTAATGTTATGTTGCGTAAACTGACTAATTACTCTACTGAGTTGATTCAATATATTCTGAATGTATTAGAATTTTTACTTACTCATAATTATTTTGAGTTTGGGGGGCATATTTTATCTACAATGAAGAGGTACCGCCATGGGAGTGAAATTTGCCCCAGCCTATGCGAACATCTTCAT
>CAJPDP010910904.1:0-10231 GCA_905336975.1 Bombina variegata variegata
ATTTGCACAAGTACTCATGCAAATACTTGGTATCGGTACTGATACTAGTATCGGTGCAACCCCATTAAATAGCAAAGGGGAAAGAGGGCAACCTTGTCTGGAGCCCCTTTGTAGAATTAGACGCTGAGAGATTTCACCATGTCAATAACGCTAAATCTATGGTCTCCTTACATTTAAATTTATTTTTAAAAAATTCTAACAGTGTCAATACTTTTCGCATATTTTTGGCTGGGTTTCTACTTGACATGCAACCTGATTGATTCTTATGGATAATCAGGCCTAAATGGGGTTTTAATCTATTGGCTATAATAGAGGTTAATAATTTATAGTCAGTATTTAATACTGAGATGGGCCTGTATGAGGAAGGGAGTTACGAATCTTTTTTTTTTTTTTTTTAGAATTAGGGATATATTGGCAGCAGCAAAATATGGGGAACATTTATTATTATCATCAATAAAATAGAAATTAAACAGCTTCTCAAGTGTTGCAGAAATTTGGGACTGGAGAATCCTATAAAATTCAATAGGAAGACAGTCTGGGCCAGCTACTTTATTGGTCTTAGCCATCTTAATTGCCGCTAAAATTTCAACCTCTAAAATAGGGCTATTGATCTCTGCTAAAATTTCTATAGGAATTTTCGGGACATTGATTTTCTCCCAGAACGTTTTTTCCTTATCTATTTCATATTCCTTGTGTTTATATAACTCAGTGAAGTAGTTAAATAAAACTCTACTAATGTCTCAATTATTGGTGAATCTTTCATAACCAGTATGCTATTCCTATGGGTTGATTTCGTAATCCTAGCTAAAAATTTAGCGGATCTTCCCGCAAAGCCCCCATAGAGAGCCTTTTGCCTGTGAACCTCTAGTGTAGTTTTCTGTTTAATAAAAATATTGTATGCAGTCTTGGCATTTAAATAATTAAGTCACCTAGAATTAGAACAATCCCTAAATATGCTCTGTATGCGTTTTTAACTTGCCTAGATATCTGAATCTCCTGTTGTCTAAATCTTTTTTTTTTGTGACACATGTATGCCTTTATTTTACCTATTAACACAACTTTGGCAGCTTCCTAGAACGTCTCAGGTCTTTCTTTGCATGAACTATTATCCTTAACATATTCTCTCCATTGCCCATTCAACCAAATTTGAAAATTAGCATTATTCGGCAGGTATTTTGGAAAGAAAATGGTCTGATTAATGGGAGAGTGAGAAAGGGATGCATTAAGTGTTAATGAAATATATACATACATGTATACGTCTTAAGTCTGGGATCTGATAGCGCCAGATATCTATTAACCCCAAATGGGAAAATAATTTCTGGAGTATACGGACTTTCCTGTCCCTTATAATAACTGGATTTCTATTTGCTCTATCTAGTTGGGGTTCCGCGATTAGATTAAAGTCTCCTGCTACTATAAAATTTTGCTCTATATACTTATGTAAATATAATGTCACATTATTCAAAAACTCCCTATCGACTTTATTTGAGCCATAGATATTGCAAAGAATGAATCTTGTTTTGTTGCATAACATCTCTACAATCTGAAAACGACCTTCCAGATCTGAAAAAATAGATTCAAATTTATATTCTAAAGATTTATTGAAAAGGATTGCCACTCCCCTCTTGTGCAAGTTATATGGGGCAGCTATCACTTCTCCGACCCATTTAGACTGGAGTTTAGGGATTTCAAATAAATTTAAATGAATCTCCTGTAAAAAAGCAATGTCAGGTTTGGATTTGTCGAGATGTTTAATTATGGATTTCCTTTTTATTGGGGAAGTAATGCTCCCCTACATTCCACGAAACTATTTTAAAAGTCGATGCCATAAATTTTATTTAAGAATGGTTAGACAAAAAAAACAAACCTACTGAAAGGGCGTGGAATAAGAGGGAAAATGAGGAGAGAGGGCAAGAGATGGGGACAGATGGGAGAGAGAGAGGGAGAGAGAGAGAGAAAAAAGAGGGAGAAAAAAACTTGCATATACATTTATCAAATCTTATGCCACGATTCTGTGAATATGTTTGACATTTAACATTAAATTTCATTTGCATAATCATAATTCTGTAGACATAAGTGAAAAAAAAACATTACATTGCAATGACAACACATTATAACAGAATGTGTTTTACACCTCAAACCATGATTCTGTGAATATATTTGACACTTAGCCCTAAGTTTCCTATGTGCCATAATGACAAACACTAATACATCCTGTGTTATCATTGACAACCCCAAAAGAAAAAGAAAAAAAAAAGAAGGGGGGCAAAACATAATATACAGATAAGTCATAATCCTGTAAAAATACTTAAAAAACCATAGAACTTATAAAAGCAGGCTCCATTCTTTATCTTAGTGATAGGACAACCACTAAAGGTTATTAATGGGTATTTCACCCTCAAGATAAACCAGACTTCTTACAAAGAGCAGTTGCTTCTAGGGTATTATTTAGAGTGTATGAGATCCCTGCCTTCGAGACTAAGAGTTTTGGTGGGTACACTAATCTGACACTATATACCGCTTTCAGGAATTTCGAGAAAAAAGGAGACATGGCATAAATTTTAATATCCAAATTTAAAAGTGAGATAGCACAAAAAAATTCTGGCTTATCCGGATTCTTGCCCTGTTTTGGGAGCACTGTGATATGCGCTTCCAGCATTTGGTCGGAGAATCCTTTATCTTTTAGTAGTGCATTAAATAGAAAATTTAGGGGGCTAGCATATGATGCAGATATGTCTTCTAATATTTTATGCCCAGGCCGTCTGGGCCTAGACTTTTACCGCTAGGCATATTTATGATGGCTGTCTTAATTTCTTCAGGTGTGATTGGCGAATCAAGGGACTCGATGTCTGCCTTGTCTAAGGTGCATAATTGTATGCCAGATAGGAAGCTATTTCATCTTGTTGACAACCATTTTGTATGTTGCACAACGTCTCAAAATACCGTCTGAATGTTTATGTGATGTGTGCGCCATCTTTATACGTTTGTCCTGTTGCATCAGATAGTGTGTAAATGTGTGTGTTCAGTTGTTTCAGCCTGAGTGATTTAGCCAGGGAGGAGCCTGCCTTATGATTCACATCAAAATATTTTTGTTGTAATAGGGTGGCTTTGCGCTGATATTCTTTGACAAAGTGATTATTAAGGTCTTGCTTTGTTTTTGTTAGGGATTCTAAGACATTTGTAGATGTGGGATTTCTTTTGTGTTCTGATTCCCAATATCTGATTTCGGATATAGTGGAGTTTACAAATTGCCGATTGGTTTTTGCTTTTATTGCTTTGTGCTTCAGGAATTCCCCTCTCACTACGCATTTATGGGCCTCCCAAATTATGGTTGGAGATAGGCTGTCAGTATTGTTTTCCCTGAAATAATGTCCTAGTGTAGAGTCTACTTCCAATTTTATCAGGGGATTGTCTAAAATATAATCGTCCAGTCTCCACAGGAATGGTCGTGTTGGTGTGTTCGGCCATATCACCGTGCACTGTACTGGGGCGTGATCGGACCACTTCATCGGTAGTATGGTAGAGTGCTCAACCATTGAAAGTCCCATCTGGTCCATTATCAAATAGTCAATCCTATTGTATAAATGGAGCGGGTGTGAATAAAATGTATAGTCCTGAGTTGTGCGATTTACCGACTTATGTCATATGTCATGCAGTTTAAGTTGTTGTAAACAAGAGTTTATGCTTTTAATGACCTTTTGTGGGGTATTAGTTTTGCCCGATGAGGTGTAAAGGACCAGGTCTAGTGGTAGGTTAAATTCTCCCCCCAGTAGCAGAATGCCCTTGGCATGTTCCAGAAGTAACGGGTTTACTTGTTTAAAAATTGTGTGTTGGCCTTGATTGGATAAGTATACATTTGCTAAGGTTACATAAGAATTGAACAATAGGCCAATGACTATTAAGTATATATGTTGGCTGGAAATTAATCCTATTTTTGAGGAAAATGCCCACTCCGCCTTTCCTTGTGTTGCCTGAGGCTAGAAATGATGTCTTAAATCGATTGCTAATAAACTTGTGTTCTCTCCCTTTTTAAAGTGTGTCTCCTGTACGTAAATAATGTCCCCTAGGTCTTTATATAACTGATTGAAAGCTATTGATTTTTTTCCCAGGCTATTAAGTCCTTTAGCATTGATGGTTATCAATTTAAGAGGGTGCGATTGTGAGGTGGTTATATCAGTCATACTAGTAAGGAGTAGATTTGAGCTTGGTGATGTTTAGAAAAGGTTGTATAGGTGCGCCTATCCTTAAGGGAATGTTTGGGGTATTGGGGAAGTGCTGGAAAAAGAAGTATAGTGTCTGTCACTAAATGCGTTTAGCTGTGTTGTCTTGTTAGGTAAGTAAGCATAGTGCACGACCAGGTGAGAGGTGTATGATTTAGTAGAATCGTAAAAAACAAGAAATATAAACTTTGACAGGTTAGAGGTTAATAAATGTGATAACTTGTGAAACAACAGAATTGTCAATACAATAAACAATAAGTATAACAGTCAGGGCAGTATCCCCGCTCCAAAACCCAGATAAATAGGAAATAAACATAGATAATATACGACCTGTAGCCATTGTTGAATAAAGAGAGTGCCCTCAGTCAGGAAAATGTGAACAGTCAGCAGACAGTCCAGATTCCATATGATCCGTTGTGGTGCCTGTCCCAGGTAGGTGTCTTTCAGTATCTGGGCCAGGTGGATGAGGGCCAGCATTTGCACGTCTTGGGAATTCTGGTGGTTGAATGGAAATCTGTAAAGCTTCACAGAAGTGGGGTAGGTCCTCTTTGGTCTTGAAGACGGCCATGATATTTCCTCTGGTTGCAATAAGGCTGACTGGAAAGCCTCATTTGTAGGCAATATTCTGTTCCGTAAGATAGTGGTGATATAGTTGAGTTCTCTCCTTTTTTTGTAGTGTGGACGGGCTGAGGTCTGCGAATATTTGGATATGATTACCAGCGTGCGTGATATCTTGTTTATGCCTGGAATGTTTCAGGATCTCTTCCTTGTCTTTAAAGTGAACTAGCTTGATAAAGACATCTCTTGGGGGTGCTTTAGGTGGAGGTTTAGCACAAAGTGCGCAATGCGCTTTTTCAAAGATCAAATCTGGTGCACTATTATCCCCCTTAACTGTCCGAAATAACGCTTGGAGGCAACCCTCCAAAGCTGTTGGTTGAATGGTCTCTGGTATTCCACGTATCCAGAGATTGTTTCTCCTTCCATTGTTGTCTAGATCCTCCACTCTCTCCAGAAGGTGGTGAATAGTTTAATCTTGTTCATAAATCAAGCAGGATATATGTTGGATGTCATTGTCCATTGTGTTATGGTTTTCTTTCAAAGTGACGACTCTTTGCGTCACTCTTGTCAAGTCTCTTTCCAAATCGCCATACCAGGTTTTAACCTCTGACATTATTTCCTTGATGTCATCTTTGGTGTGAAGTGGTAATAGATCTTCTGCGTGAGTCCTATGGAGTTTAGTGTTGGAGAGGGTTGGGCCTGTGGTGGATCCAGTTGCAGAGTGTTGCTTAGAGCAGTGGAAGAAGAGGCCAAACTGGGATCAATTTGTTTTAGATATTGTTGTAGCATTCTGGAATTTGATGCACCATCAGGCTTGTTAGATTTGCGACCTGGCATGATCTGTATACTGCTGGGACTTAGAAGCATATAGAAAATTCGATATTTACAATTATTTTTGATGGAATGGGAGCTCTGCGTGTGTACTAGCTGAACCACTTGTTTAGAAAACGGTGGGTAAGGCACTTGGATAAAAGGAAATGATGCTGCAATAGCTTAGCCCACAATTGCTGGCTGTACTGTTTATTATGGTGCCTTAATGGGCCCAGGTATGCTGCAGGTTTATAGCTGTTATAGTTCAGTTTATTCCAGTGGTATAGGGGGTAAGCTTCTGCAGCGCTGTGTGACTCTGGCTCTGCAAAATTGTGGCCCCAGTTACTAAACCATCTTTATAAAGGTTGTCTCCCTTCTTTTAATGTAGTAATTTTTTTTTCCTTGTTTATACCTCTCTCCTTGCCATGTATGTTTTAGAGAGGGCAAAATTATTTTTTATTTTTTATCAGGTTATCCTTAATAAAAAAATGTCCCTCTGTTTCTGTGAGCAGGGGATGGTTAGGTGTCTGGTAATTGTGGCCAGGTTTATTAGTTATCCCCTGTGTGAGCGGCTGTCTGGCTTGCTTACTCACCGCTAAGTGAGGTACTATGTGGGGCCCATCCGTTACGGGCCTCTCTACAGGCCGTTACTGCTCTTCCAGGGGATCCTCCACGGGCGGATGTATGTATATACCGCTCGGTCACAGCAGGGCGTCTTGCGCAGTGTGCGGATTGAGTGATGGCCGCGATATTACTATTGGAGCTTGGCAATCTGTGGCGTGGTTGTGGCCCAGCTAGATCGTGACTTCGGCTGTTTGTGTCCAGCTCCTATCCGCCCGGTTCTTTAGGTGCTAGGGGGAAGAGGGGACTCTCTAGTGTAGAATTTTTTTTTTTATATATTGTTGGCTAATCGGTCGGGTTTGGGCAGCGTGGGCCTAGGAGCTATTGTCTGAGGCTGCCATTTCACAGAACGGCCAAGCTCCGCCCCCATCTATGTCCCATTTTTTATATCTGTCCTGAATAAGTATCCTTGATAAAAACATGTTATATGTCCTAAATAGGATCCAAAAGAGGATTAACCTCTTAAGTGCTGTTGTCCTTCAATACCTAGAAGGAAAAAGCACTTACCTTAGATCCAGCTGCAGGACAGATGCTGCTACATAGGTGTGACAGGCACTTCACTCCCTGTCATGGACCTGTAGTAAAAGAGAGAACAGAGTAACTAACTCTGGCTTTCTGCAAAGGGGTAGCAAAAAGACCCTGGGGTTGTAAAAGGTATCCGGTAGAAATATTGCTAAAGCAATATTTCAGTGATGGCCACAACACAGTCTGCCATTGGCTCGTTCATAGGTCTATGCCACACTTTCACCCACAACAGTATATTGACAAAAACAATACTATGGCATGTAGAACTGCTGTGAATCACTGAGCTAGTAACATCAACCTCAAGCTAGTTGGTCAAATAATATAAACTTGTTGATAATCACAGCAGTCGCTCCTAATGAAACCTTTATCACATCCTGCAACCTAAGAAGCTGCTGCTCCTTTCTACTTTTACCACCAGAATCACACATATTAGCTTTTCTCAATTTTTTTTTTATTTTTATAATTAATTATCTTTTCATACATAAATGCACATTTGCCTTACTGCAATCAGAACACATGCTTCTGGCCTCCTTAAAGGAAAATGGATTCTATGATACAGGGTAGTGGTGAAACTGTGGAATTTAGTTGCATGACGTTTAATAGACAGGGTATTTGGGAAAGGAATATGTGTACTTGTGCCATGTGAGGGTATTTCTTTTTCCCTCTCCCCTATCTCTTTTCTGTTTTGCCATATCCTAGTCTAATATTGACTTAACTGTAATCTTTAAGAACTTACTTTTGCTTATTGTTGAAATTGTTGCTATTAAATATATTAAAAGCCTAAGAGATGAACTTGACAGGATCATATTGATTTAATGATACGTGTATCACTGTTACAGTTGACTACTTTGAAAAAGTCTTTGTGATCTGTGCATCACTTTTAGTTACTAGTATCTGAACTTTGTGGAATTCCTGAATTCATCTTGTCATCTCTGTGACTAATGTTTTAACAATCTCTCAATAAAAAGAATTAAAATAATTTGCATATGATTTATTATATAAATAGATTTTATTTTTATTCTTACCTTTTTAAAGTATGATGCTGGTGCCATTTTAGCTCCGTTCAAAGTCTTTAAGAGAAACATTGGCCAAGAGGAGGCATTCATCTGAAACCCTGTGGAATTCAAAAGTAAAAAAAAATAGCAAAAGATAGCATCATATACAGTATACATAAAAATTATGACTGTCATATTGGCAGCCACAATCTCCAATGTATCCTGGCACTAACAGTTACTATATGGCTCTACATGCTGCTGCCTTCTAGATACTCACTTCCAAATTACATACTTGAGGGGCGTGATATAGTTAGGAAGATTAGAGTAATGTTAAAGGGACAGTAAAGTGAAATTTAAACTTTCAGATAGAGCACACAATTTTAAAGGGTCAGTAGCGTCAAAATTAAACTTTCATGATTCAAATAGGGCATGCAATTTTAAACAACTTTCCAATTTACTTTTATTATCACAATTGCTTTATTTTCTTGGTATTCTTTGTTGAAAGCTGAACCTAGGTAGGCTCATATGCTAATGTCTAAGCCCTTAAAGGCCGCCTCTTATCTCAGTGCATTTTAAAAGTTTTTCACATCTAGACATGGATAGTTCATGTGTGCCATTTTTCTTTTATTTATTTTTATATTACTATTTTATTATTTTCATATTTATTATACTCCTAGCCAGTGTTCCCTCTAAGGCCAGTTTTGTGAGCGGCCAAGCAGTGAAACTGTTAATTAAAGCAATTAGCAAACACTACATAATGCAGACTGCAACGTGTGGTTCCCTTATTAACTGTTTCACTGCTGGGCTGCACACAAAACTGACCTTAGAGGGAACACTGCTCCTAGCGCACCTCTTCCTTATTAGTGATACCACTTGGTACTTCATCAAAATAAAGATATATATGTATATAGAGGGATATCAGTAACTGACTCCTCTATGGAAATATCAGTGGAAACAGAAATATTTTGTTCCACGTTTGTACTTATATAACAGTATACAACGACACCTAATATAATAAACAGTACAGAGAAAACCTGGTAAAGAGCCTTCTACATTATAAATCCCTCCCTCAGACACTTACATAATCTCCCAATTAAATCAGTTTTATAGCCCCCAGAAATAATAAGATGCCCTTAAGTACCCACTGGCAGCTCCTGTATAGTTAGTCATCCCTTTCCTGGGATTGGCAGGCACTGAAAATCATATTAGAATCTGTTTAGAACTAGGCCCCGACTGTTATAGTTGAAATCTAGTCACAGAGGCTCCAGACAGAGATAAAAGCCCGGGAACACTGAGGGGAGCTACCGCAGAAATTAAAGCTGGTGTCTTAGTATAATGAAAATGTAATACATGTCAATTCCCTAAAGCAGATACCATACAAAGTTTTTTGGCCTGCCCCAAGATCCAAAAATTATGGAATGGGTGAATTTCTGGCAAAATAAATTCTTTAAAGTGATGGTAAATTTCAGACTTTAACCTCTAAAGGACTGGGCATTAAAGACAAAAGCTTGCCCAAAAGACCAGAGCCTTTTTAGCATTTTTGCCATCATTACATTTTAACAGAAATAGAGCCTTTTTTATATTTACCTATAAAAACTATATATTTTTTTGTAGACAACCTAAAGTATTGATCTAGGCCCATTTTGGTGTATTTCATGCCACCATTTCATCTCCAAATGCGATTAAATAAAAAAAAAAAAACTTTTCACAATTTTAGGTTTCTCACTGAAATTATTTACAAACGTGTGCAATCATGGCACAAATGGTTGTAAATGCTTCTCTGGGATCCCCTTTGTTCAGAAATAGCAGACTTATATGGCTTTGGCATTGCTTTGTTTGCACTAATGTTGCACTTGTATTATGCCCAGCAGTGAATGGGCTAATTAGGTAACTGGTATGGTTACATTTAGCTTTAGTGTATAGGTTACCCTCCTACCTGACACATCCCACCCCTTAATCACTCTCTTCCCTCCCCCTCCCCACAATGGTAACCCCCATCTTAAATACTGGCAGAAAGTCTGCCAGTATTAAAACATAATTTATGCTTACCAGATAAATTCCTTTCCTTCCGCATAGGGAGAGTCCACGGCTTCATTCCTTACAGTTGGGAAACACAACACCTGGCCACCAGGTGGAGGCAAAGAGACCCCAGCCAAAGGGCTTAAATATCCCTCCCACTTCCTCATTACCGCAGTCATTCTGCAGAGGGAACAAAAAAAGTAGGAGAAACATTAGGGTATAAATGGTGCCAGAAGTATAAAATAAATAATAGGGGACCACCCATAGATAAGAAAAAACGGGCGCGCCGTGGACTCTACCTATCCAGAAGGAAAGGAATTTATCTGGTAAGCATACATTATGTTTTCCTTCCTAAGATAGGGAGAGTCCACGGCTTCATTCCTTACTGTTGGGAAAACTATACCCAAGCTCCAGAGGACACTGAATGAATAACGGGAGGGAACAATAAGGAAGAGGCGGACCCTATTCTGAGGGCACCACAGC
>CAJPDP010910942.1:4390-14717 GCA_905336975.1 Bombina variegata variegata
TATTACATGCATGTAGGTATATTATTATTGTTTGGACTGCTTTAAAATTAACTGTGTCTGTATCAGGTTATAATTTGTTATACTTGGGAGGAGTCCAAGTACCTCAAATGAATCAGGAGAGATATCAATTGAGGGGAAACCGATTAAATACAAAGTACAAATAAATAACGTTATTAATCTCTCGTCCTCCACCCTCTCCCAGGCTCAAGTGGAGGTCTTGGGATTTGGGTTAGGTTTTGCACCCACTATTAATTTTGATATATTCCAGACAATAATTGATCTTAACAAATTGATCAGGAATATTACATTAAAGAAACATTTTGCAAACAACACAGACCCCCCACCTACCACAGCTACCCGAAATAGGGTTAAACATAATGAGTTTCACACTTTTGATGAAAATTGTGATCTTATTAACTTACAATCTCTAGCTTTGGAGAGTGCAAAACATCCAGGTGAGGTGAACAGTGGTGTAATGTTTTGTGACAGATCCAAGTTTTATCCTATACAGAGTAGGGGTTCTGTCATAGAAACTTTTTACACTAGAATTGAACAGGATTTACTGGAACTACAGAGGAATGTGGGACCCACAAGACATAATCTTTCTATTAAATAAAAAAATGTACTAAGGGTGTTAAAACAGGATGACTCTATAGTCATACTCCCTGCAGATAAAGGCGGAACTGTTGTAGTAATGGATAGATCTGATTATGTCTTGGAGGCTTTGCGTCAAAATGC
Organism: Bombina variegata variegata; assembly: GCA_905336975.1. Classification (NCBI taxonomy): domain Eukaryota; kingdom Metazoa; phylum Chordata; class Amphibia; order Anura; family Bombinatoridae; genus Bombina; species Bombina variegata. The sequence continues at coordinate 5,129 of CAJPDP010910942.1, forward strand.
ACATGACTACACTGTTCTTTCACAGAATCCTACCCATAGGTTTAGGACAGAATTCAGGGACATTTTGGATGATGGTTTGGAACATGGGCACATTGATGTTTCTACTGCCCAGTATTTGGATGTTTCTTATCCCAAGGTGCCCATGTTCCACCATCTTCCGAAGGTCCATAAGTCTTTGACCAACATCCAGGGGAGGCCCATTGTCAGTGGGATAGACTCTCTTCTTGAGCGGCTGTCCCAGTGGCTTGATGCCTTACTACAACCTCTGGTGTCTGCTTTGCTGTCCTTCACTAGGGATTCGAAGCATATCCTAAACCTCCTTTGTAGTGTGGAGTGGGATACATCATATAGTTGGATCACTGTAGATGCTATCTCCCTCTACTCATCCATTCCGCATCCCAGGGGGATAGAGGCCATAAAATATTTTCTGTCAAATTACACAGAATATACTGTTGAGTTTCAGGCGTATGTCATTCGAATTCTTGATTTTCTACTTACACACAATTTTTTTTGTTTTGAGGGCAAGTACTATCTCCAGAGATGTGGCACTGCTATGGGGGCCAAATTTGCCCCCTCCTACGCCAATCTCTATCTTGGATGGTGGGAGCACTGCCACATCTTTGGAGAAACTAATCCCTACAGACCTTATATACGTTTTTTTAGTTCAAATCTTTTTATTGTGAGGAATCATATCGCAGTTAACAAAATGCAATAACAAATAATCTGTATACATTGATATCAAATAAAGGGAAAATGAAGTTCAGATCTATAACATACATATCAACTATATAGATCCCCATGTTACAAATTAAAGAAAATTAAACAGGGTATTATTACAAATATACTGTAGCGGCTTGACAGGTGTCATGTCTTCTAATATATATCTTAATATGATACATGGTCAACAGAGATCAACATGCAGTGTTTCTCCACCAGTTTCACTTTATTTGCTAATAACTTCTATTCTTTTCCCCAACTAGAGGGCATGTGAATTATAGGTTTTTAACATATTCATCCCACAATGATTGCAGCATTTGGAAGTTATTTAATTTGCCATTTTTGTATGCAGAATATTACTCTAGCTCGAGTAATTCCGCCACCTTCTCTCTCCACATTTTCATAGATGGGATGTCTCTAGACTTCCACATTTTTGCAATAAGGATTTTTACGCTATTGTTAAAAATACGAAATAGGGGCAGTAGGTATTTGGAGGGCAAAGTTACAGGTTTATTTAACAGCCTGATCTGTGGGTCTGGGGGGATAGTTGTCTGAAGGATCCGTTCAACCTCCTCAATAACCTCATACCAGTAATAGTTAACTAGTGAGCACCACCACCACATGTGTCCCATACCATTTCCCACGTGTCCACATCTCCAGCACCAATTATTAGTTTTGGGATATAATTGATGTACCCTTTTAGGGGCTAGACACCAGCAATGCAGTATCTTATAATTGATTTCCTGTATACTTGCTGAGGAAGAAGATTTTTTGGTGTTGGAGAACATATACATTGCTGTTTGTGGTAGGATTATTGTGCCTAATTCTCTTTCCCACATTTCTAGAGCGTGGGGGAGTTTGCCCGGTAGAGGATGTGTTAAAGCTTTGTGTATTAAGGATAGGGAATGCCTCACCGGGGTCCCTGATAGGTACAGCTTTTCTATAAATGTAGGAGGGCGGGTGAGATTGTTGCTTTGTGCATGAGTTGTGATGTAATTGTGTAGTATCCTATAGGAGAACCAATTCTCAGACCATTAAAAACCTCTCTCTACTAGTTGATCTTGTGTGCTTATAGTATCATTTGTTGCTATGTGGTGGACAAGTATGTCACCATTAATAGTATTTAGGAGCTGGGGTTGTCTAAAGGAGGTTAAAGAGAAGTCAGGGTTGTGTATTAAAGAAGTCAGAGGGGCCCGGTCTAGAGGACAGACAAGGGTAGTGGATACAGGCTCTCATCCACTGGGAGACAGTCTCTCGTAATGGGGTTAGAGATCGTTTTAGCCTTATCTGGTAGGTTGGGTCTCCAACAGAGGTTGGCCAGTAGGACCCCAGTACCTATGTTCTCTTCCAGTTTAACCCATCTTTTCTGCTCCCTTCCCACCCTCCAGTCCAAGATCCTCTGTAGGAATATTGAGGTTCTGTATGCTTCCAAGTCAGGTAAGCCTAAGCCTCACAGGTTTCTGGGGAGTGACATTGTAATTTTGTTTATTCTATGTGGCTTCCTCTTCCAAACATAAGAGCTGAATAAGCGTTTATATCTGAGGGATATACCTAGGAGGCAAGGGTATCGGTAAAGCCTCCATAATATATAGGAGCCTAGGGAAAACATTCATTTTTATAGTGTTAATACGTCCCAACCAAGAAAGCTTCTTGGTACCCCATGAGGACAGGTCGTTAGTGATCGCTTCCCTAATTGGGAGAAAATTTGTCTGGTATATCTTATCAAAAGAGTTGGGTAGGTAGATTCCTAAGTAGTTCATTGCTCCCTGGCACCATCTAAATGGGCATTCATTCTTAAGTAGGCCAATTGTGCTATCTGAGAGGTTGAAGCCTAAAATTTCCGACTTGTCCTGGTTGACCATAAAGTTCGAAAGTTTATGAAAGTTGGAAAGCTCTGTCAAGAGTGGGGGAACAGATGATGTTGGGTTAGTCAGGGTAAAGAGGATGTTGTCCGCAAACAAGGTAAGTTTATACATTTCCTGACCGACGGGAATCCCTGTTATATCTGGGTTATTCCTTATCTTAGATGCTAGGGTCTCGACTAGGCATATAAACAGTAGGGGCGAGAGTGGGCAACCCTGCTGCGTGCCATTATTAATTTCTATCTGGGGGGACAAGGTGCCATTTATAATTATACAGGCACTTGGCAATGCGTACAGCGCGAAAATTCGATTTAGAGTGGTGGCACCGAACCAAAGGCTTCCAGTGTGGCTTTCATGATAGACCAGCCGACTCGGTCAAAAGCCTTTTCGGCATCAGTTGAAATAATAACAGAGGGGATATTATGATCATTAATGTGCCAAATTAAGTGGGTATTGCGGACAGTGTTGTCCCTCGCCTCCCGTCCTGGGACGAAGCCAACTTGGTCTTTGTGGATCAAACTGGGGAGTAGTTTATTTATACATACTGTCATGATTTTAGCAAAAACTTTTATGTCCGTATTAATCAGGGAGATCGGGCGGTAATTGGATATTAGGTCTGGCTGCTTGTTGGGTTTTAGTATTACAGATATGTGTGCCTGGAGCGCCGATGGGGGGAAGACCTATTATCGTCTTAGCTCTGGAAGTACCATAGTAAGTAAGGGGCTATTATTTCTTTAAACTGGGAGTAATACAAACCGCCGAACCCGTCTGGACCAGGAGCTTTCCCTGAGGGAAGAAGCGAGATTGCTTCCAAGACCTCCTCCTAAGTATAAGGAGCGTCTAGTTCTTCAACTTGGTCGCTTGCTAGTTTGGGGAGGGGTATCTGGGATAGGTATTCCGCTATGGCAGTGTCATCTGGAGCCCTAGATGTTTGGTGTATATTATATAGTTTATCGTAGAAATCTTTGAATGCCAGTATAATGTCCTTAGTAGAGAATTGCGTCTTACCCGAGGCTCCTCGGATGCCTAGGATATACTGTTTGTTTCTTTTTATTTGGAGCTGACGGGCCAGCATTTTTCCTTGCTTGTCGGCACCTTCATAGAAAATCTTTTTGAGATATAAAGTTTTATTTTTAGCCTCCGCTCCCATCAGGAGACGGAGTTGGTTACGCTTATGTGATATGCTCTCCAACAGTGAGGGGCTCTCAGGGTATTTCTTGTGTATGTCCTGAAGCTTGGCTAAATCTTCTAGCAAAGAATTGAGATACCTATTCTTTTGTTCAAGTTTAGCGGCTTTCAATGCTATAAGTTCCCCTCTAATTACGCATTTATGGGCGTTCCAGATGTGCTGAATGTCAGTACCTGGTGTGTCATTTATCTTGAAGTAATCTAATAAGGCTTTTTGTATTTGTAGGTATATCAGTGGTTCCCTGAGCAGCGAGTCGTCAAATCTCCAGTTAACGCTATGGGAGTGGGAGGTGGGCCAACGGAGTTGGCAGCTGATTTTAGCGTGGTCAGACCAGGTTATGGGTGAAATATCTGTTTGCATGATAAGTGAAAGGCTAGTGACATCAATGAAGAGGTAATCAATTCTGGTGTATAGCTGGTGAGGGTTAGAGAAGAACGTAAAGTCCTTGGTGTTTGGGTGTTGGAGTCTCCATGAGTCATGTGCAGTTAACTGAGATAGAGCGGATCTAATCTGCTTTAATGTTTTATTGGGCACAGAAGACATGCCAGAGGAGCAGTCTAGGGATGGATCGAAGGGTATATTAAAATCCCCCCCTAAAATCAGGCTACCTCTGGAAACCTCCAGAATTTTATTGCACAGTTGGTGGAAGAAAGGGGAGGGGTCACTATTTGGCACATAGACATTAACCAAAGTAACAGGTTTGTGGAAGAGGGTCCCTTCTATTATGATATACCTTCCCTCTTTATCTCTATGTACCTGGGTGTCTTGGAAGGGGAGGGATTTTTTGATTAGTATACCCACGCCATTATGCTTAGTGGAGTGTGATGAAAGGTATACCGTTCCAAACTTCCCAAGGGCATGCTTGGGCTCAAAGCCCCTTTTAAAATGGGTCTCCTGCAAGAACAGGTTATCCCCTTTATTTTTCCTGTAATCTTTCAAAGCCATTGTTCTTTTTTGTGGGGCGTTAAGTCCCTTTACATTGTGGGAGATAATTTTAATGCATGCGAGAGTACTATCCATTTACTGGGGGAAAGTTGTGTTTGAAGACTGGTGGAGACCATAAATGCATATAGATACCCGTTAGTTCTTTTCCTGTAACCATGCAATTAAACAACAAGAAACATTGAGCCATACTAAAAATAAAACATTTCAATATTAATAAAAAATCAACAAAATAAAAAATAGAGTTAACCATAACAATAATGTTTATGTACGATATATTACGCTCTCTGTGATACACCATTAAATTGGGGGGGGGAGAGGGGCAGCTATACCTCCTCTCATGTTAGACGTTTATTAGATATGGTGCCCTCGGATAGGGGTCTCTAACTTGTGTACTTATTTGCGAGGTTAGTGGCGCATTAATTGGGTCATATTATTGAGCTAGGGGTTAATATCTGGGGAACTCCACATTTAAGCCGTTCCAATGAAATAGGTGAAGACTAGTGAATAGTTTTGTGTAACTCTCGAGGGTCAGGGTACATCCAAGCATTTTATAGTAATATTTACTTATACTAAGTTTCATAGGAGTTCTCTTAATGCATATTTGTATTAGTCAACGTTAGGTAAAGTACATTTTATATTTCAGTACTCCATTGTATCAGTAGGCCTGAAAATAGGTCCTTAACAAACTAACCGTTACTCAACTTGTCTTATTTGTAGATCTAAACCATTTAAACTGATCTGAGAAGGTCACACAATTTAACAATTTTTTGGAAGTGTATTAAACACGTATATTACATCTCTCTGTAATTTCACTTGCTATATATTAAAGATAGCATATATTGCAAAGAGCACATTTCAAATTCAAGATCCCCAGTGGGGCAGTGGATCCCAGAAATAGGACCTTATCCTTTTCGATATTGACTTACTCGGCTTAAACATGGAACAAAGCTGTTTAAACTAAACAAAGCAGGTTAAGCAATATAACATATTTAGAAGAGTAATAGTTACATGAATCAAGTGTCTTGTTCCAGTTCTCTTCGTAGGTAATGGGCGACAAAAACAAGTCCTTATAGAAGTCAACATTACCTTTCTCAGCTTATTAAGATACAAAGTAATTTAAACTAAACAAAATGGATCAAATAAATTAACTTATTTAGGAACTTATATTACTGTGATCTGTCCCGTTGGGTCATTTCCACTCCTTACCTCGCCTCTCGACCTAGGAGCGATATTGTGGATCATAATCAGTCGAAATTTAAATCTCCAGGAGGACCCACAGTACCTGTTAACTATTCATTTAGTCATCTGGGACCCAGCAAGTGGCCAGACAAGAAACTAAATGTAACTGGGTCTCCCAGCTCCTTGTAAACCATTTGAGAACCATTGTGGGAGATAAGCTAAAAGGAAAATCCCATCTGTACTTTATATGGTGCTCTTGTAGCTTCGAGGTAATGAATTTGATTTCTTTTCAACGTTGGATTGTGAAAGGGCTCAAATCCTGATAAACCTGTAGGGCATGACCCTGGAAAGAAATTGAATGATGATTCCTTGCAGCTTGCCAGATCTCCTCCTTTGTGGTAAAGCGTAAGAATCTAATGACCACATCTCTAGGTGGTTGGGGGGGTCTAGGCATGGGGCGCAAAGCTCTATGGGCCCTGTCAATGTCCTCAATAAGCAAAGGTGTTGAATTTGGCAGGAGGTGGAGGAATAGGTCTCTGAGATATGCTTTAAGTTGATCCTGCATGATTGACTCCGGTATTCCCCGGATGCGTAGGTTATTTCTGCATCCACGGTTGTCCAGGTCCTCCACCTTGTCCTGCAGTGAGTGGACCATTGAGTCCTGTATATTGAGCTGTTGTGTATTAGAGCTTACAAGGTTGTTAAGGGTCTCCTGCCACTCCTCCAAATACTCCATTCTTGAGCCCATCTCATTCAAGTCCTTTTTCAGGTCTCTTATTTCTTCCTTAATGAAGGACTTAAGCGATTCTAGGTCAGTCTTAGAAGGCAAAGTTGACAATTTGTCCTGTATAACCTGCAGGGAGTCCTGTTGGGCCAGCACAGCCCCAGGGGCACTAATCATACCTGGTATTTCTTTTTGCATGGTGGCTGGCTGGTGTAAATTCTCAGCAGTGTGAAAAAAAGATGACACAGATGGAGTCTGGGTTTGGGGCTTAAGAGCTTTGTCTGCTTTCTGTCCCTTTTTTGGGGTCATTTTGTGTGCCTGCTACGTAGTCAAACAGTTCAAACATAAACTCCCAATAGGATATGGCTAGATTTGTACTTATAGTCCTGGTTATAAAAGCTCTAATATAGAGGGGGTGGCGTGGGGGCCTGAATGGGCAGGAGAAGGTGTATTTGCTGTGTCTGTGCTTAAAGTATTAGGCCGTTTGATAGCAACCCCTGCCTATTATTCCCTTCCCAGGAAGTACCCAGGGCCTGTGCAATATGTGTTTAGAGTGACCGGAGATTTTCAGGCTCCCCGTGTAGGTCCTTATTAAATGTCGTGGCTAACCACTGGCCACTGGTGCTCGAGTTAGCGGTACCTGAGTGCAGTCTATTGCCAATCCACTCTCGCAGCATGCTGCCTCTGAGCCTCCAACTTCACTCACACCAACAGACCTTTTTATTCCAGAACGATCCAGCAATATCCGGGGACAATTGCGATAGCACAGCCAATATGGCGGCCCTCCGTCTGCTTGTCTGTAGGTTCAGTCGATAGTTTTCCTTCACAGACGTTTTAGGGGTTCCTGCTTACAAGCAACGGTCACCTGGGATCCTTAAGAGAGCTGAGGCTTTAAGTTCTGCTTGCCACTATTCTTTTTTAGTTAAGCGGAGAGTGTTAGCTGCAACGGAGCTCTCCTAATGTGCAGCCATGTTCCTGCACGGCTTGGCTCCGCCCGAATTGAAATCCTTATATACGTTTTTTAAAACGTTTTATAGATGATTTATTGTTCATCTGGTTGGGTCCATCGGACAGTGTGGTGAAATTTGTGGATTGGCTCAATGTGAATGATATGAATCTGAGATTCACATATGAGCATAAAGTTGACACAATCAATTTCTTGGATTTGGGACAGGGATGGCAATATTCATACCAAGGTATACCGAAAACCAATTTCGGGGAACACGCTCCTTCACGCAGATAGTTGTCATCCGAAGAATATTTCATATGCTGTGGCCAAGGGCCAGTTCTCACGACTGAAGAGAAATTGCAGCAGGGAGTGCGACTATCTGAGTGAGTGAAGTCAGCAACTTGGAAAATAGACTTACAGAACGTAGGTATAACAAAAATCATATAAAATAAGAAAAAACTAAGGTACATAGCATACCGAGAGAGAAGCTTTTGGAAGATAAACTGTCCCCTGATGATGAACAGGCTTTTAGGGGCATACATTTTGTGACAACTTACAGTGCTTAGTACTCCAAAATCTGTAGTATTGTGTAGAAACATTTTCCTTTATTGGCAGCTGATGACCAACTTAAAGATACAGTTGGTAAGGGTTTGCGATGTTCCTATAAAAAATGTCGGACCCTTGGTGCCATTCTGTCTCCCACACAACTTAAACCAGTCAATAGGCCTGTGAGCTCGTGGCTATCTCATGTAGGTATGTTTCGTTGCGGGCAACGCAAATGTAAACCATGCAAATATGTCCAAGTAGCCAATTCCTTTGAATCAGCTATAACTGGTAGGAGGTATGACTTAAAAACATGTTTGAACTGCACTCACACACATGTCATATACTTGATAACATGTGTCAAGTGCAACATCCAATATGTTGGTCTCACATCCAGAGACATCAATACATGGATGAGAGAACATTTCTCTACAATTGAAAGAGGCAAATCCACAACACCGTTAGTGCAGCATTTTGCTATACATCATTGTAGCAAATTGAATTCCTTAAGATGGATGGCCATTGAAAAGGCAATGTTACCCAAGAGGGGAGGAGATATTGACAGTTTGTTGGCCAAACATGAGGTGTTCTGGATCTTTCATTTAAGGACCATAACACCTCAAGGATTAAATTCCAGATACGACCTAATGAATTTTTGGGAATGAGTTTGAGATATTGTTCCCTACTTAAGGTCATGACATCTGTTTTTCAATTTCTGTTCTAGTTTATCACATACATATTACCTACTTTACACCTGTCCAGTATACATTTCACAGTTGACTGGTGAGGTACATCTTTGATCAATTACTATGGTCCGACTAGTTTTATTAGGATAGGTTTACCTCTGACTGATACATACATATGTACATTGTATTGGCTAGATAGGACTATTTAAGTGCACACAACTATTTAGCATTATTATATGATATAGTCTCGTGTATTATGACATAATACATGTTAGTGCGGGGGTTATACAATTATATTTGTCCCGGCACAATGTATCCTTGAATAAGCAGATTGTCTATTCATGTATATTCTGTTATGTATCAGGTTATAATTTGTTATTCATGATATTCTAGCTATTTATGTTTGGTCAGTGGATTAGAATTTAAATGTGTTCTTGTATGGTCCCTGTCACTCCAGTTTCGGTTCAGGCAACCATAGGTTAATAAGAATTAGTATGAGGAGAAGTTCAATAGGGTGAAATAACCTATCAGGGGAAGATGATCACGGTTAGGCAAATAACACACTCTAACCAAGTACAGGCAGCAATTAAGAAATCAGTCGGACAGTCCAGTATGCTGCGTCTCATCCCCAGGTATGCGGATGCTGCGGCCAGGCCCTCACCCCCTCTGAGGAAGCGTTCTGTGAAACGCGCGTCAGGGGTCCAGCAGGAGAAGCTAGTTCTCTCCTGTATGTCGCTTTTTAACAGCTTACCCAAGTTAAAAAAGAACCATTGTCTTTACGAATGTTTGTTGATT
>CAJPDP010911178.1:0-15161 GCA_905336975.1 Bombina variegata variegata
CTAATTACATGAAAGAAAGGGCTAGACAGCTGAAGGGTCAGATACAGTCAACGAAGGTCTATCTCAGGGAAGAATGAGAAGAATGGTCAAAAAAGAAAAAGTCAGGTCAGTAACAGGTATACAGAGACAAACAGTATATTCAGGATACTCCAAAATTACGACTTGACTTTATGACGCAATGTGAGAAGCAACCCACTAACATGGTGGCTTCATAGTGTGCCGCAATGCCAACTATTAATTTGCTTTGGTTTACCTTCTCCACAGAAAATGTTGCAAACATTATCAAGTTATTATCAGCATTATCAAGTAGTTGGGTGGAGGCAGTGTAATATTATGACATTTGCTTCTATACAAAGCCCAAATTAATGTTATGTTTTAATATAAATGTATTTAATGATAATTTATGTAATAAATATTAAAAAAAAAAAAAAATTGCTAATTTTAGCTAAATATTGGCTTACATTTTAAAGGGGTGGTCAGTAAAATTAGGCACGTGGTACGCCAATTAAAAAGGTTTCTGGGGAGAACATTACTGTGGAATAGAGACGTTTATTAGATTTACCACAGAAAGGAAAGAGTCCAAATTTCCAAAATATGTTGGTGATGACTGTATTGATTATTTAATTTGTTCTAAACTTAAGGGGAAAATGAACTGGCAGTCCAAATAATACTTTTACTAGGAATGCCAACTCTTTGTTGTGGTGAGTCTTGGGTGAGTTTTTGCACACCTAGGCAAAGATTCCCCACATTAGAGTCTTGCGATGCTGTTTATCATCCTTATCCAATGATAAAAGTGCAAACTAGATTGCTGTATTGTGCTGTTTCACTTCTCAAAATTATATGCCTCATATTCCTATTAGTGTAATTTGTGTAATTTTTATTTGTTTTTTTCTTATGTGCAGATAAACAATAATTTAAAGCAGGATGCATCTCAGGATGAGGAGGAAAAAAAGCTTTCACAAAACCAAGACACAGATAAGGATAGTTGTCTTTATGACTGCCCAGATACAGAAGGGAATACAACCCCAGGGTGTGTTTGTGTAGAACCTTCCACCAGTCCACCTTCTACCAACAGCAAATCTTTACTGGAAGAAGTGCAGAACCAAAACAAGAGGATATCTCCTCTCCCTAAGTTGGAAGAACTAGGGCAGGAGGAGGAAAAAGAGGAGGAACCAGGGCTTGCAAACAGTAATGAGATTGCATCTCCTGGTGAATTACCAAACATTGCAATAAAAACGTCCCTTCATGAGGAGAGTGAAGGGATAACAGAAACAGTAAAATCAGATACAACAGTAGAGAAGAGCCCAAAAACTAAGAGAGACTCAACCTTGACACACAATGACAGACTACTTATTGAGAAGATCAGAAATTACTATGAAACCGCTGAGGCAGGAGGTTCATACCTGAGCAAAGAGGAAAGCATCTCCTACATTCCAACTGGGGTTGTTAAGGACTCAATCTTGAGGTTCAACTACATTCTGCAACAAGAGGTCAAAAAGGATAGAGAGAGAATCTTGTTTGGGAGTAATGGAAGTGCAACAGAGGGCTTGCGGGTTAATTCTGCTAAAAAAATGTGCCTAGAGAGGGAGCAAAATCAGCCGGAAGAGTGTCAAAACAACATGAGCTCCACAAAAACTTCATTAGAACAAGAGTCAGAATATAAGTCCTCTGCTGAGATCAGAAAGGCCTGGAAGGAAAAGGAGAAACCACACATGCCAGAAAACAACGGAGCTCTAAGGAGAGGGCAGCTGTGGAGAAAAAGTATGGAAGGTCAAGAAAATAACTTAGTCATTATGGAGGAGTCTGATGTAGATGTTGTTAATCATATGTCAAAAGAAAATCCTGTTAAAGGGGAACCAAGAAAGGAGCAGAAAAAATGCACCACTGAGGAAAGGGTAAACAAACATGGCTGTCACCTCAGCATGGAGGTCCTCAGCTTGGCTGGTGACAATGCTGAGGGCAAAGTGGCCTTCTGTTCTTCTGGTCTGGATCTGTATGAAGCCGAGGATAGCTGTTTGATAGAGAACTCTGAAAAAATCATCAACAAGGTGCAGCTTCTAGCAAAAATGTACAGTGAGAAGATAGGCAGAATGAAGACACAGAGAAAGAGTGGGGACACCAGGAGACCACCTCTTACAAATAAAGCATCAATGAGGAACCTACCTGAGGTCATTGAGGAGAAGCCAAGAGACAAAAGTGTTACAGGTGAGTGGTCAAAAACATTGGAGGTGACAGAGCTATCACATTAGTTTGATCATGTGTATCACAAATTTAATTAAATCTCTGTATGTCAAACTTAACCTTAATTGGGACTATCATTCTACTATAGTTATTAGAGTGTTTTTTCTAGAGCCATCTCCACTGAAAGTTTTATCCAGGTACATTTTAGGAAACACACATTTAAAGCAAGTATGCTTTGGATCACAACAGGAATTACCTTAAAATAAAATTAAGCCCCCAGAAAAACTGCATTGTAAGAAGGGGATATTTATTATCTTACAGGGACATTACTGATTCAAACTAATTATGAGTTTAACAGCTCAGGGGTAAAACACATTAGTAGCATTGCATGAATACACAAATTCGTATTCATGAAAAGAATCTCAAAATTGATTAGTTGCGATATGAGTAAAATCAAATTAAAGCAATATAATGTTTCTGAAACAAAATACCTTTTAGCAGTAGCCATGTTATATTTAACACTTTTTCTATTAATTTATGTTGCAATGTAATTGTCTGTATGCCTTAAACATACCATGAAATGGTGTATCAGAATCACAGATGACTAGTAGAGTTTTGTATTCTGCAGATGTATTGTGTTAATAGTGTGCCACACTTCTTCTCACAGAACCGCAACTGTATGGTCATGTCTTGGTCCGTGAAACTCTTCTGCACATTAACCGCATTCAGGAAAACAGTTTTCTGCTCTCTGCAGCCCCTAACAACTCCACTGATCTGCACAGAAATGAAAAAGAATCGGAATCAGCCATTCAACCCCTCACACAGATACAAATACTTCCAACTGAGCCACCAGGGGATGAGCATGGGATTTTTATGCCGAAGGAACCATCTCTTGATGAGTTAGTGAGATTGTCTAGTCCTAAAGATGAAAAAGAGGATATCTTTGTTCAGAACACTACAGTACAAGAGTCACAAAAATTCTCTGAGAATTCTTGTTTTGATCCTGGACATTTGCCGACATTGGTCATTACTGGTAGTATTCCACTAGAAAATGCCACCAACCCAGAGTGTCCACCAGCAATCACCAATAGTATATGCAACGATGAACCACTTAAACCTGCAAACCTTTTACCTAAAGATGATATAGACATAGATAGACTTCATGATTGTGCTGAACTTCCAACCAATAAAGATAATTCACAAGAGGGAGATATATATAATATTATTGTGGATACCCAGGATATCAAACAAGAGACTCATTTTGTCAATGAACTGGCTGAATACTGCACACAGATCAAGAACCCATGTTTAGAAAGTGTAAATTCTGAAGATTCTACAGAACTTAAAGCTGATAAAATGGTATCCAGTGTGAAGCCCTTGAATGAACTCAACCATGAGGAATATCCAAATGACACAATCTTGAATTCCAGTGGCCCCATATCAAGTCCAGTTAGTGATTTAAAAAAGATTTATGGTGAAAACGATGTTTCAAATATAGCACAAGAGATCAGCAAAATGTCTGTGGTATCTAAAGACTCATCTTTAAAAGATAAGATAAATCCTAATGATGTTATTCCAACATACTCTTCAGGATATGAAACTTCCTCTGCAAATTTCTCATTGCTGGCAGAAGAGAAAAGCATAGCTTCCACCTTAACTGCTGAAGTTATAGAGAACAGTCAAAATGCACACTATGAAGAACAGTGCAAGACTTTGTTTGATGTCTCATCAGATAATCACTCCAGAAGCAACCATGTCTCAAAAACTAGAGGCATCTCTCCATCAGTGCTGGATGTCATGCAGCGACTTCAGCTAGATTCTACATTTACTATACCTTCAAAAGGAAATGTGGATGGCGAAAAGAAACTGAGCTTGGCAACTCGCTCTTCCTCCTTCAAGAGCAAAACTGAAACAGCCAGAGAGTTCCAGGGTATGCTCCGGCCAACACCACAACTTATTAAACAGCAGAAAATAGAGTCTACTACACCTCTAACCCTTCCATCCCATGTAACACTGCAGAGGAAATTATCAAGTGCAGCAGCACTTTCAAAATATCTGTCGGCAAACAAAGCGGTACAGAGGAGCACTCTGGCAAAGTCCAGGAGCTATGATGTAGACCCAAAAACTCAAACAAAACAAGAAATATTTAAGAAAACCACCTGTCCTGCACCTGTATGTGTAAGGCCCAAAGTTGCTCCTTTACCTCAAAGCAATGTATCCTCCCCCACAGAGCCATTAAATAGTCAAAAGCCTATAATTATAAAAAATACACTAGCAAAGGATGTGTGTATGAAAAATGAATATAATATATTAGGCTCCAAGATAACACCACCACAACCACTCATTCAGAGATCACAAAGCCCTGTTTGTCTTTCTTCATCTAATCAAGAAATGTGCATAGCAGATAAGGAGACTAAACTTTTAGATGAGCCTGTTTGTGTGTCCCCAGGCTCTGCTGTTGTCATTGCATTTCCATGTCCTTCATCTATAAAATCAGCCCCTAAGTATACAGCATCTGAACCAAACTCCAGGGTCCAATCCCCTCTTCCTTTGCACACTCGGGTTTGCTCTCCTCCCCCAAGTCACAGTCCCAGATCTCCAAGGATTTCTTCTTTCACTGGCTCCAGAGCTTGCTCCTTTACACCCCTATCCTTTAGCCAGCTTGAGAAGTCATCTTCATCATCTTCAAATTCCACACCAACCTGCACCAGTCCCCCGGCTCTGCCCTGTCCACTTAACCCTCATCTTGGTCTGCAGGGCTTCTCACTCCACACCAAAAGGTCCACAAAAACTGGCTTTGCTAGTGGAGTAGATAGAGCAAATAGTCCTAGAAGTACACTGAGATCTCCATTAGGGTCCGGGGATGAAGAGACTAGATTTTGGTACGCAAATGGACCTTCTCCTTGTCTGAGCCCTGATGTTCAGTCTCCCACAGGAAGCCTTGGTTCACATGAGTTAACTAGCATCCACTGGCCAGATGTAAGTGAACTACGCTCAAAGTATGGACCACTAAAGGCTCATGAGACCACTAGTAATCAGAAGAAAACTGATCTGAGGTCTGCAACCTTGTTGAGAACATCCAAGTCTATGGATGAACCACCAAGCAGATACATAAAAAGGGCAGGTTCTCTGGATACAGCTGCTTCACACCCGTTGGTAATGGAACTACCTAAAACTACTCTACAAGAAGTCACTGCAGAATTATCTGATGCAAGAGATAAAGCCACCCACAAGACCAGTTATTCCACCACTGTGAACATACAAATTGGGGGCAGTGGTAGAATATCCTCGTTTAGCAATGCACAGGTTAGCCTCACACATCCCTTACTCCAGGTTCCAGAATCACAGACCATAAGAAAAATCAACATTAATGGTAACATCTTAGACCCATCTCCAAAATCATGATGTCTTAAATAACTAGATTCATGTTGTTGTACATGTCATGAACACACATAAAGATGCTTCCCATGTTCTGTAAGGTCAGGAGACTTTGTTGAACAGAACTAATTTTGAAAGCATCTAAACTATAGGATGTGACAAAGGGATCAATCAAATAATTGAAAAAGAACATTCTAACTAGAAATAACAATTTGCCAGTTTGCACTTTTCTTGTATTCATGAAGGACTGTTTTGAACTTTTTTTAAATATATATTAAGATGGAACCACCACCGTTACTGTCCCAGACAGGACTTCTTAATCTGGTGGTGCTTTAAAGTTGCACTTATATTTTATAATAAATCTCTTCACCAATGGCATTCCACTAATGAGAAATGGCATCAGCGCCCTAAATATTAACACCATCATTGAGAACCAATTTCTTGCTTCTCAGGTACAGAAGTTTCATCCGTTTTCCTCCTGATTCAGCCAGAAGAACATTGTTTACTATTTGGCCGAAATTTCTCATTGCTATAACCTACTAGAGGAGCTATTCTTTATCTCAATAGAACTGAGTTGTAGATTGATGGTGAGGAGTGGAGCTAATATATGCCTTAAATTAGAAGCTGTGATTCAGTTACCGACCAATTACAACTAGGCAAAACCTCTGCTAATACTCAATAAGAACTCATTATTCTAAATTAGAAGTTATGACAAGTCTTTGTTAAGGAAATGTAAACAGATTATCTTACACTTGATACCAAAGGTTCTTTTATTTTTACATTAGGTAGTCGCTTTGGGGTAGCTCACTCACAGTAGTGCCCAGAAAGTTACTTGATTCATTTTGTGTACAATAACCATGGCTGTAGGTAATGAGCATGGACATAGGTTCAATTTTTTTTCTGAATCTAGTCTACATCCAAAAGATCAAATTTCAAATATCTAAACCACATAACACAAGTCTGAATTCTAGAATAATGGCCCAGAAAATATCTCAAACAAGCCTTAATTCTGGTAAAGAGAACACAGAGTAAAACTTCACGAATAGCTGGGAAATAATAAGCTGCATTTAGTAGGGATATTCTAATAAAAAGCTTACACCTGAAGGTCATTTCCAGGTATGGATACAATTGGGGATTGAAAGCTTGAATGCAGTTTGTGAGGGTGATTTAGGAGTATATGTTTGTTTTTTGTGTGTGTGTTTACATGAAAAATAGAATGATAGTGAGGAGCTTTGCATTGCTTGATGAGATGTGTGAAGTGGGAGGAATATTTGTGGTAGGTTTGTAAAAGGAGCTTTGCTTAATATGCTAAAATGGGTGTACATTTTGTTTGGCACGTTGAGCTTTTAAGTTATGTCTTGGGGTATATGGGGGGTTCTCATTAAGCTTTGCTTGGCACGCTGGATATGAGGTTTGTAAGTTATGTCTAGGGGCATTTGGAAGGTCAAATTAAGCTTTGCTTGGCACACTGGGATATGGGGCTTGTAAGTTATGTCTAGGGGGAGGATTAAGATGTCACGTGGCATACTGAGATGTGAGGCTTGTAAGTTATGTCTGTAAATGCTGTTTTGGGCAGATCACTACAATCTGTGCTTGGGATGTTAGGATTTGGGGCATAAAAGTTATGTCTGGGGGTGTTTAGGTGATATCAGAGTAAACTTTGCTTTACATGCTAGGCTGTTAAGATATGTTTGTGAAGGATATTTGGCGGTAGCTCAAGGGGCATGTAAGTTATATCTGGGGAGGGGGTGAGTTTAGGGCAGTTCAGTGCAAACTTTGCTGTACACACAGTGATGCTGAAATTGAGACTTATGTTTGCAGAGGAATAAATGTTTCAAAAGCATAAAGAATTACTATATTGTTTTATGGGGAAAGCATTTATTGAAAAGGAAATGTGTCACAATGACATTTGGCTTGGTGTAGCCTTTCTGCTCAGCTAAATCCAAAGCCGGAAATGGAAATACTGTAAACTGCTGGCAGGAGAACATGGCAATCTAATGAGAGCTTACTTGTAACCTCCACTATCAGAAGCCCACATTGTTTCTCACTAACTGAATCAGTGAAGTAGCTTGTTGTTGATATCCACAAACCTGCTTATGAAGTTAGTAGACTTGAGGTATTCAGTTTGATAAGAATGTTTTGTTAAATTAAATAAATACAGAAAACCTTAGTAAATTAGAAGATGAGATTTGCAGTTCAAAGACGAGAGTGAATGTCCCTGTAGCATTTATCTAGGTATCTACCAAGATTTCCAAACCTCCCAAACCTGTAAATCATCTGCTGTGGGATCCCTGCAAGGATCCAGCTCTCTTCTTATCCATACACCTATTTAAACCCTGATAGTTTAGTGATATAAAGTATGGTACATAAAAATGTGAGGAGCTTACACCAACCCCTGTGGACCTGTCAAGGGACAGACAATGGGAAGCTCTGTCTGGAGAAGGAAGGTCATGGATGTGTTCATTGGCCAATCTTTAGTGGGATAGATACTATTTTTAATGAAGTGAAAGAGTTATGTAGTCATTATTTTTATACACCAAATAATACTATCATGGACATTTTATATTCCCATCAGGATATCCAGCATTAAGAATTTAATTTCCTTGGGATCAACAAAACAAAGCATTGATCAGAGGAGACCTGCAATGGGTTGGAATAAAAAGACATTTTTTTTTTTAGCTGCAACTACTGTATATTATTAATGTATTTGTGCTCACAGTACCATATATATGTGTGTATTTTATTGGCCAAGCCAGGAGTCTAGTGCCTTACATGAAACGGCATTTGGACACATAATGTTCCAACTTGTCTCGATACACGGAGGACACTCATTTTCATATATTGTCCTACCACTTACCTGCCTGAGATGTCTATGACCCATCCTAATGGGATGGATATCCCTATGAAGATATGTGGTCGGAAATTAAAAAATGTCTTTCATATTTAACCTGTAATTTGTAAGATAAAAGAGACACCACTGTACGTACAATTTATATTGAAAGAAATTACTCCTGATAAACTATGGCTCTTTTTTATATATGTACATGCTATGTTTTTTTTATTTGTTTGTATTTTGTGACTATTTTACAACCAGTAAAGACTTTTCTGACACATAGGTTTTGTATGTTCTTATATGTATGTTCTCTTTGTATGTTTTCATGGTGTGGGATAGGATTTGTGTCTGTTATGAACAACTAGATTAGCAGAGAGCTTCAACTGGGATAAAAACAAAATGTATGCTTACCTGATAAATTATTTTCTTTCGGAATGATGATGGTCCACAGGCCTCCATAACATATGATATATTTCCTGCCACTAGGAGGAGGTCAAGAACCCATATCAGAGCTTAAAATTCCTCCCACCACCCATCTCTCCATAGTTTAATGTATAGCCGTGTAGAGAATAGGAAACATATAGGTAGGAAAGACAAAGCAGGGTCTGTAGAGGTGTCATTAGAACGGTCGCCCAAACATTGAAACGGGCGGGGCCTGTGGACCATCATCATTCTGAAAGAAAATAATTTATCAGGTAAGCATACATTTTGTTTTCCTTCATGATTTATGGGATTAATACCCAAGCCGATGGTCTATGTTACGGAAAGGGTAGGACAATTTTTCTGGCAGTTCTTATCTAGCCGACACTGCTGCCTGAACAAAACCTCAAAGCGATAAACTCTGAAAAAGTATGCAGAGAAGACATGTTGCAGCTTTGCAAATCTGCTCCAAATGTGCATAATTTTTAAAAACCCACGATGTTGCAACTGCTTTTGTAGAAGAGCTAAATATACACTAGGAGGCGACTTTCCTGCCTTCAAGTAAGCTTTCTGAATCACTTATTTGAGCCAAGAAGCCAACGCTACCTTAGTAGCATTCTGCTCCTTACAAGTTCCAGAGTAGTAAAAAACAAACCAGCAGTTTGTCTGAAATCTTAATTAGCTTGGAGATAGAACTTCTAAGCGTGGGCTACCTCAAGATTATGTAAGAGCCGCTACTCAGAGTTAGCAGAACCTGAACACAATGAAGGAACAACCATTTCTTGCATTGTGTTTTCTTTTGAAACTACCTTAGGAGGAAAATCATATTTAGTACAAAGTATAGACTTCTCCTAGTTAATAATTAGAAATGGAGATCACAAGAGAAGGTTAACAACTCGGAAACTCTCCTTGCTAAAGAGATTGCTAATAGTAAAAGTACTTTCCAAGGTAAAAGTAGCTATCAATGAATGCTTAGGATCAAACAAAGAACCTTGTCATGCAGAGAAAAGAAGATTCAGATTCCAGGGTGGAGAAATAGGAATCACAATTGGCCTAATTCTAACGAACACCTGGACAAAAGTCTGATCCTCAGGATGTTTAGCCCAACTTCCTATGAAAAAGACAGATAAAGCAGAAATGTTATCTTTTAGAGAATAGCGGATAAAACCTTGTCAAAGCCATCCTGAGAAAAATTAAAGGAGTCTAGGAGTCCTAAGGGAATTTTCAGAAAACCTTCTGGAAGAACATTATTTAAAAATGCCTTCCAAATTTAGTAATAAATTATTTGTGTTACAGGCATTCTGGCCTGCATCAAAGATTGAATAACCGAATCTGAGAAAACTCTATGGGGCTGATTTATGAAAGTGCGGACGGACATGATCCGCTGTATCAATCATGTTTGCCGCACATCGATAAATGCAGACAGCATACGTTGTTGGCATTTATCATTGCACAAGCAGTTCTGGTGAACTGCTTGTGCAATGCCGCAACCTGCAGATTTGCAGCCAATCGGCAGCTAGCAGGGGGTGTCAATCAACCAAAACGTATGTGATCGGGCGGATTGCTGTCCGCCGCCTCAGAGCAGGCAGACGAGTTAAGTAGCAGCGGTCTTTGTTCAAGTATGATTCTTGGAAACAGGAATGCTAGATGAAGGTCCCATGGGGCTTCTATTAGGAGAGCCTTTAGATCTTTTGATCTCACACAATAGCTTGGAAGCGTGTGATTTAAATGAAAGGTCATCAGAGCTATGTCCTGTAAGCCCATTTTGATCTCTGAGTGATCGAAAATGTCCTAATGGAGAGACCACTCTCTTGAATAGACCAATAGACCACTGAGATCCATGAAAATATTCATGATCAATGCTCAGTGTCTGCATGATATACAAATGTGCATGCATATAAATTACCCATACCATAGGTATAAAAGAGATACCAATAGACCTTATCTCTAAAGGATCTCCACTGTAAATGAAAATATTCATGATCAATGTTCAATATCTGCATGATAGAACCTTTGTGCATAGATATAAATGACACACAATATAGATAGAACTAAGGTACCAGTAGATCTTATCTCCAAAGGATCTCCATCTCCTGCAATACTGCAATAAGAAATAAATCTGCACAGTACAATGCATGGAAGGTATATCCATAGAGGGTATATACTATATAATTAAGTACACGAATAGTATAAGATATGTAATACCGGGGGCGGAGCTTGGCCACACAGGGAGATGGCCGCGTAACACATTAGCTCCTAGGCCCCACTCCCTAAGCAATAGATAAAAAAGCTACCTGGCATACACAAAAAGAGACCTGGGGACATATATCACACTCCGGAACACACGGAGAGTGCAGCGGCAGAAAGGTACAGCAGCCGGACCATTGCACGCGCAATAACAGACACGGACTACAAGACCCACGTGTCGCTCCGCCATACTCACTGTCGCAGAGAAGCATATGGAGGCTCGGTGGACCAGAGACACTGCAAGCGGTAAGGGGAGACCTCATAAATATATACCGGGAGGTGGAGGAGCAGGTGAGAAGCCCGGGCAGTGAATGCGGTAACCGCACAAGGAAAACACATCACCCTCCTTGCCTGACATAATACACAGGCATAAATAACAGGCCCAATAGCACTAGGAACCCACAGGGGAAGCGCGCCAACAGTTAAAGACCCCAGGGTAGAGAG
Organism: Bombina variegata variegata; assembly: GCA_905336975.1. Taxonomy (NCBI): domain Eukaryota; kingdom Metazoa; phylum Chordata; class Amphibia; order Anura; family Bombinatoridae; genus Bombina; species Bombina variegata. The sequence goes on from CAJPDP010911178.1 coordinate 11,504, forward strand.
ACAGAACGAAAATAAAAATCTGTGATCTGAGAAAACTTCAGAGGGTATCATGATAAACGGCTCATCCCAGATATAAGTGTTTTGGCTGTAACTATCGTTAGAGGTCTCACAGGAGCCTGTAAATACTCGCACCCCTTGATACGTCTGAGAGGAAGCAACATATTAAATGCCTGCAACAACAGCAAGACAAAGCTAAAAATAAGAGATCTGTGCAACATCTTTTATATATATAACACAGGACTGCACTCTCTCTCTCACAGCAATCCCCCCCCACATCACAGGGGAGCTCAACTATAATAGCACCTTAAAGACACAAAACAGTGTCCCCTGCTCATTTAGCAGCAAACATCCAGTACGTGGGCTCCCAACCAGAACTTTATTTGGGTGTTTGTGACTGCGATCTGTCTGCTATAGACTACCTCCTCTATATGCCCCATAATCAGTGGTCATGCCCGGCCGCAAATTGAACAAGCCAGATAAAAATAACAGATCTAAACCAATCCACCAGTATCTAAAAGTCCAAGAAACAGTAATCTCAAACACAGAAATGGAGATACCATTAACGCAGGAAACAGAGTTATCACAAAAGCTGACACCAGAATCAGGAACCATTAACTTACTAACCAAGGAAGATCTCAAAACCTTATGCACAAAGGACGACATAAAAGATATCTTGGGTGAAGTTAAAGGATGGTATGGCGAACTTAAAAAAGACTTATCTAAGGTAACTAACAGAGTCTCCATGCTGGAAGAAAATCATAACACCACTGAAAGGGACATCCAGCACATCTCAAAGCTAGCCTATGAACAAGAGGACACTATCCATCATTTGTTGGAAAGAGTCGAAGACCTAGATAATAGGGGAAGGCGCAACAACCTTCGTATACGGGGTGTTCTGGAAACAATACAACAGAATGCAATAGAGGGTTGTTTGCAAGATATGTTCAGAACTCTTAAAAGGCACGAATGACTCCCCGGATATCTGCATAGAGAGAGTACACAGGGCTTTGCGTGCAAAACCTCCTCCTAAAGCCCCGCCAAGGGACAATCTTAAAATTACTTAACCATAAGGACAGAGAAGAAATTCTGCGACATGCCAGACAGAAACAAAAATTCACCCATGCAGGGAACCACATACAAATCTTTGCTGATCTGTGCCCAGCAACATTGCAAAAAAGAAGGGAACTTCACTTTATCACATCTACCCTAAGAGATCAGAAAATTCCTTACCGCTGGGGCTTCCCGGTTTGCATCATTGCTACAAAGGATAACACTACAGCCATCTACAAATCCCCGGAGGATCTACCACACTTCAATAAAACACTACAACTAAACATCAAACACCCGGAGGAAGAGGAACATCACATGGGAGATAAAACACATCTGGACAGGCCCACTACTTCTGCCCTACTGAGGATGAGGCCATTACCACACTCCTCAGGAGAGGCGCAATCTACCGGTACAGATGTACCAGGACATTGAACTAACCTATACGGGACTATCTATATGAAGCAGCCATGGTAGCTTAAGGTCGTATGTTTAATTTTATTCTAAAAATGTTTTGTTAATTGCTTAGGGGTGGGGATATTACCCTTAGTATTGTATTGCTCTGTTAATATTTGTTCCACATATTGTTGAATAGTTAATTATAGCAATAGTGAAAGTCACCATTGTTTGCCTTTTATACAAGACATTGTGTATAGTAGATTGGATCTCAGGGCATATAGGCATAAGAGACACAGTACCGCACACAAAACCAATACCAGGATTTAGGAACAAACAAGTTTACAGATCCACCTGAGCGCACCTAGAATACAACACATTAACAGAAGGCACATCCCATATATAACACAGGCACAACTAATTACTCTAAAGTCTACAAGGGTATCAAATATGCACTCTATCACACTCACATCAGTGAATGTAAACGGCTTGAATAGCCCCGAAAAGAGATCTATGGTATTTAGGGATCTATATAAGAACACGGGAGACATACTGTTGATACAAGAAACCCACTTTAATAGAGGCCGGGAACCAAAAATACTGTCTCATAAGTACAGAAACACATATCTGGCCTCAGGTGCAACAAAGTAAGCGGGGGTGGGCATATTGTTCAAGAAAACAATTCAGTTTCAACCCACATATATAGAGAAAGATAAAAATGGAAGATACATTATTTTGGTGGGACTTCTATTTAACAGGCCAATCACTATTGCAAATGTCTATTTGCCAAACAAAGACCAACACCACATATTTAAAACAGTGTTTCACTCGCTGCTAGTACATACCAAGGGGATTCTGTTTTTGGGGGGGGACCTTAACTTTCCGATGGAACCGCAGGTGGACACGTCTACAGGCTCCACCAGCACACCCAAACGGGTAATTAAAAACATCAAGAGTCACATGCACCAACTTAAGATACATGACGTATGGAGAGCATTGAACACAAACACCAGAGATTACACATATTACTCAAACCCACATAACACATTTACCAGGATAGACTACATATTCTCAGACCAGATGGGGCTATCCATGATTACAGACTCTAAGATTCTACCCACCACCTGGGCAGATCACGCCCCGGTGCAATGTTAAATAGATTGGCCAGATATCCCACCTAGAACATACACCTGGAGGCTAGATGAGCATATGCTAGGAAACCCTCTACACAGACGAGCAATAGATAGGACACTGGCAGAATACTTCAAAGAAAATGTGGTGGCAAGCACATCGGACAGCATTGTCTGGGAGGAACATAAGTGTGTAGTAAGAGGAGAACTAATAGCAAGAAAGGCTAAGGAAAAAAAGGAAAACAGACAATTCCTAAACTCCACATTAGCGCAGATAGGGTACTGGGAGAAAATGCACAAGCTGAATCCACAATCTAAAGACACACTAACCTCACTACAAAAGGCTAGGCAATCACTGACAAATTATCTAACTAAGGAATATCAAAGAAAAGCCTCCTACCTAAAACAAAAATATTTTGATATAAGAGACAAGACAGGCACTTCACTGGCAAAAGCCCTGAAAAGACGGCAACTGAACACACATATACATTACATTAAAAACAAACAAGGGTTAATACATAATGACAGCAAAAATATTGCAGAGACGTTTAGGCAATATTATACGTCTCTATATAACTTAACAGAAGAGATCAAACCATAGAATATAGAAGATTTTTTATCAGATATTGACCTCCATACTTTGGATGCAGACGAAGCTAAGGGCCTAGAACTCCCTATAACAGTAGAGGAAATCAAAAAAGCTATAAAATCCATGCCAAATGGCAAAAGTCCGGGCCGGATGGATTCAGTATGAAATACTATAAAATATTCCCTCACCATTTACTAACCCCATTAGCAAGAATGTTCAACTCCCTTTTAAACTCTAATGGATTCCCAGAGAGCATGCTAGAAGCCCACATAACTGTTCTACCGAAACCAGGTCGGGAACCAAATAGGCCAGAGAATTTCCGACCAATATCCCTTTTGAACTCAGACGTTAAGGTCTTCGCCAAAATTCTAGCTTACAGAATGAATAAATTCCTACCCCATCTTGTAAACACAGATCAAACAGGCTTTATTCCAGGAAGGGAAACGAAAGATAACACCCTAAAAGTACTACAGCTTACATCATATGTCAAACATAA
>CAJPDP010911263.1:0-10386 GCA_905336975.1 Bombina variegata variegata
TGTACTTTTAACTTGTAATACATGCACAACACCCGAAGCAGGTAAACAGCCGCGATAAACCCCTTATTGCTTGCTCGTAACTGTTAATGTGCCACTCGTAATCTGGCCCTTAATGAATTATCACCTCCATAAAGCCTAAAAAATACATTTTGTACATATATTTTGAAGAATTCAGTGCAAACCTATAGACAAGCAGTTATGAATGCTAACCCATAACACAAATCTTTAAAAAGTCAGGCGTATAAATATGTTATCACATTTTATTTTATTTCTAAGTCTACAGGTGTGAATAACGTAAAAAGTTACTTTTATTGTATCATCAAAAGCAAACAAGGAACCACAGAGCTCCAGACTCACACCAAATGTATTTACAAAGATTTATCTATTTAGTGTTTGGGGGAAGCGAGACAACAGGTGGTTTGAAGTAATTTGTTACTGTTTTGAGGACTCTAATTAAAGCAGAGAGCTGTTACACTGCACAGACACACATCTTTTCTGATGAAGTGAATACAAGCCTACCCATGGTAAGTGGGGCTGAATGTTTGTTGCTGATTTAGGAGAGGATTAGACATCCATTATATTGATTATACTGGATCGCCTATACATATGCTGTCATAAACATACAATGTAAGTGCCCTGTAAATACTTTCCAAACTTCATACTTTATGCTATTCAAAGACAACTTTGCTGCCACTACTCCTATTGAAGTCTTCTTACCCATAGTGGTTGGAATACTTTTTTCAACTTTATTTTTCCCCCTTTCTAACAAACATATCCTTAAAGGGACATTGTACACTATTTCTTTGCATAAATGTTTTGTNNATTTATATAGCCCATCTGGGATTATTTTTTATAAAATTGTATAGTTTTGCTTATTTTCAGACTCCTAGCCAAGCCCTCAAGTTTTAGATGTATATTGATGTCTACAGACCCCTGGTTGTGTAATGGGTCTTTTCATTTGCAGGGGAGGGCGGAGTGTCTACCTATTACTGCTTTCCCAGCCCCTTTCAGTCGGTGTCACAGCCTAACCTCTTTCAACAGTGCTAAACTGGGAGCTTCTTAGTATGTTTTTAAAAGGTTTTAAACTGGATTGTTAGATCAGTATCTGTGTATATTCTTCTTTATAGTTTTGTCTATTACATGCAGTTCTATGAAAATTGGTGTATACCGACCCTTTAATCTTCATTGTTAAAATTAGTTTGCCTGTTAGAGGCTATATTTTCACCTGGTTGTTGACTGACATTGTCTTGAAAGTAGTACATATGAGACAGTATTGAAAGTGTTTGTACTATTGATGTATTCTGTATGATTGGAAATCCCTATATAAATCAATTGTTATACATAACTATATAAAACAACCTCCTAAGCAATGATTTTGAATTAATTACCACAATCACTAATATATTCCAGAAACAGCACCTGTGCTGTTGTACAGACCCTGATTACCCCTTTATCCATCTCCATTATATTTGAGGAGCTGAATAAAAGGAGCAAAGAGCTGAATTATTCCAAATTTGACAATATCCTGCAGGAGGCTTTATCTGAAGCAAAAGCGCTGTTATTGGAAATTAAGCACTTCAAGTATATTCGAGATCAGCAGGATTATGACTTGGGCCAGGAGAGGTAGAGGCAGAGGTAGAAGGAATACAGGTAGTAACACCAGTACGAGCACAAACAACAAAAAGGGAAGCTGAATCCATTGATGAGGGCTCAGCTTCAGGTGTTGAAGAACTGGTACCTCAGTATGGAGAGTCAGCCACTAATAGAGAATTTGGATCAACTGAGAGATCACAAGTAGTGAGGCCGAAAGAAGGGCCAAACAGAATACCACCTATCCTCAAAAAACAAGGAACATCAACTTATTCTAACTTCAGGTCCAATGAAGAGGAACGGGCTCAGTTGGAACAGGTTTTTTCCATCCCCCAGGGAACATCTGAAGGGGGGGGAGAGGTGGTCAAGGACCAGGCCACAAACCACAATTACAGAGGTTGGAGAACAGATATCCCCTGAGACGAGGATGGGGGACCTCCCGCTACAGAAACAAAATGTGATCAGTCTCTCGGATTATACTTTGAATTAGACAGAATTAAAAGTGCTGGGTTTTGGGTTAACATGTGTCCCTACCGCTAACTTTAACCTGTTAAGAACTCTTTTGGATGTTAATAAACTAATAAGAAACTTAACCCTTAAAAAGTTCTATTATAGACAGAGTGAGAGCATCACCAATCAAATTGTAGATAGTGGTATGGAATGCAATCTTGTTGACCAGGTAACACAAGGGATGAATTTTCAAGATACTTGAAATAACTTTGAAATCTCTCCAGGAAGAGTCCTATTCGGATAAGGATATTGGGATAATTGTACCATCTTTTAAAAAACAGATCTAGGTTCTATCCTATCCAGAGCAGGGGGCAAATATTGGAGAGATTCCAAAACAAAATTGAAAAAGCTCTGACAGAATTGTACTATAGATCTGATCTTACACAAGGACACAACATCACAAGAAGAGAGAAGGAAGCCTTAGATAAATTAGGGAAAAATCACAGTCTAGTGATCCGCTCAGCGGATAAGGGAGGAGCTGTAGTTCTTATGAGTAGGCAGGATTTTGTCACAGAAGCACTTAGGTAGCTAACCATTGAGGAGGATTATACCACACTGAAAATGGACCCAGTAAAAAGTTTTCAGAGACAACTTATTTTGTTGGTTGATGATGGTGTGGACCTTGGGTATATAGATCAGACTACCAAGGATTACTTGTTGGTAGAAAATCTGATCACTTTGGTATTCAATCATTTACCCAAGGTCCACAAATCCTTGGAAGAAGTGAAAGGGAGACCGATCGTGAGCGGTATTGACTCACTTTTGGAACACCTATCTAAATGGCTGGACTATATACTCTAGCCCATAGTTATCACACTTAAAAGCTACAAATCAGATACAAAACAGTTACTCAATTCACTATCAAGGGTAACTTGGGATAAGAGCTTCATGTGGCTAACTGTCGATGTGAGGTCACTCTATTCCAGAATCCCGCATGATAAAGGCCTGGAGGCCATGGAATATTTCCTCAAAAAACACTTTGAACGTGATCAGGAATATGTAAAATTCCTATTGCGGGTAACAAGATTTCTTTTGACCCACAATTACTTTGGGTTTGAGGGGACTTTCTATCGCCAGAGGCATGGGACAGCTATGGGGGCGAAGTTTGCCCCTCCTACGCCAACCTGTTTATGGGTTGGTGGGAGCTGTTCTACATCTATGGAGGTGGAAACCCCCACAAGAATGTATTGTGTGGTACAAATGTTATATTGATGATCTCCTGTTCATATGGAGGGGAGATCTCACGACCCTTTTGGAGTTTACCCAGGGTTTAGATAACAACAATGCTGGAATTAGCTTCACCTCAGAGCATAATGAACAGGAGATCAATTTTCTGGATGTTACCCTGAAAGGGTCAAAAGGAAAAATGGTGGAATCAAAGGTTTATTATAAACCCATTTCTGGCAACTCCTAGCTACATGCAAGGAGAGGGAGGGGTAGAGGAGAGAAGAAAAAAAAAAATTGGGGGATTTTTTTCTCATATTGTGGCCAGCCATCTCGGGGACGGGGGGAATTATGCATTCCCCTCCCCGCTGGCTCAATCCTGTGTTGATATCGGCTACTATCCCATTACATGGAGGAGATCATGCCCTCTCCCACTGAATCCCAGGGCTCCCAGATCATGGCGAACAGGTCCAATTGTTGGTGGGAGCCATATACATAGCTCTCCATAGATTGAAAATAAGAAATAAGATGACTCAAAGCCTGCCAGTTAGGGGGGTTAGCTTTTTTCCAGTTACGGACAATTAGGAGTTTTGCCACCATTGTGATTGTTATTAGGAGAGTGCGGCCCGGCGCAGAGAGGGGCCGAAGGCCGGCATGCACCAGGGCTGTTTCCGGGGCCAAAGATGCCACCAATCCTAGGCGGCAGCACAACACCTCTATTTTATTCCACAAGGGTGTAATGGCAGGGCAGGCCCACCAAATGTGATGGGGATTGCCCACTTGTTGGCAACCTCTCCAGCAGAGGGGGGAGCTACCAGGAAACATTTTGTGCAGCTTTGAGGGGACATAGTGCCACCTGGTCAGTAACTTGTAAAACAGCTCGTACAACGTCATGCAGTGTATTGACGATTTGGTATATTGAATAGCATCGGCCCAATCTTCTGGAGACAGCCCCACCCCCCAATCTCTTTCCCAGTCCTCCATCTGCTTGGTTTTGGTAAGTTCTAAAGCATCAAGGAGGAATTGGTAGTGGGAGGACAAGGGTGAAATATGATGGGAGCCCGAGGATATCCTGGTCTTCAAAGGTATCAGCTGTCTGGGAGGAGCACTCAGGAATCCCCACGACTTTAGTATAGAAAAAAGCCTTAGAAGGTCAAATCTGAACCTGGGCTGGATGGCATGGGTATGGGCCAAGGCTTTGAGGGGGACTGGGTTTCCTCCTGAGAAGAGATCAGGCATTTTAAGAGCAGAGAGGGCTCGCCACACTGCAGGGCCCGCAAGAGGAAGGCCAAGTAGAAGACCAGACATAGAGTGACAAGGAGAGGGGTGAGGAGAGACCAAGTTACGGTGGCGGAGCTGCAGCCAAGAGTTCCTGGAGTGCTGGACAATTTTATTGTGGATCGGAAAATCCGAGGCACAGTGAGGAGGAATCCAAAGAAGGTCCATCAGTGTCAGATGAGCAGGCAGGGAGGCCTGCTCTAGTTCTAGCCAGCGGGGGACAGCCTCTTTAGTGTTCCATTCTGAAATTTGGGATAAAAGGGCGGCCTCGTAGTAGAGCTTAACATTCGGAAGGCCCAGACCACCAGCCAAAACTGGACGTTGTAGTAAGGATGCTGCGATACGAGGTCTCCTCGTGTTCCATATGTACTGGTTGATTACTGCTTGGAATTTGTTAAGCAGTGGGACTTTAACTGGCAGACATCTGAAGTAGTATGTCAACTTGGGGAGCTGCATCATCTTAATCACAGCTATTCTCCCAAACCAGGAAATTTCATTGTATCTTCTGGAACACAGATCCTTTTGGAGCTGGGAAAGAAAAATATGAAAGTTCTTAGAGAGAACTATGCCAATATTGTGAGAAAGGAATACCCCTAGGTGCTTGAGGCCTGATATTGACCATTGGAATTTTTTATTTCCTCCTAAGGGAGTTCAATAGGGAATCGGAAAGATTTAAGGGATAGGCTTCAGTTTTGCTTAAGTTCAGTTTGTAATAAGAAATCCTGCCAAACTTTTCCAGAAGATCGAATAAGGCTGGAAGGGACTCATCTGGTTCCGTGATAAAAAGGGTCAGGTCGTCTGCATAGAGGGCTACTTTCTGGGGAATGTCGTGAAGGACTAAGCCCTTAACTTGGGTCGAGGTCCTAATTGCTGCAGCCAATGGCTCAATGGCCAGGGCAAACAGCAGGGGGGAAAGGGGACACCCCTGTCTTGTGCCATTTGTGACCTGCACCGTGCCTGAGCAAAAATCTAGGCCTCTCACCCTTGCTGTGGGGCAGAAATACAGTAATTTCACCACTGTGATGAAGGACCCCGGAAGTCCAAATGCTGAATGTGTTAAGAACATATAATCCCATCTCACCCTGTCGAATGCCTTTTCTCCATCCATTGACAGGGCGAGAAGGGGGATCCCCATGTCTGCAGCCTCAGTGAAAACGTTCAGGAGATGCCATGTGTTGTCTGGCCCCTGTCTGCCTGGTATGAAGCCAACCTGATCCGGGCCAACCAGTTCCGGGAGGAATCTGTTTAGTCTCAATGCCAGTATTTTTGCGTATAGCTTTATGTCAACATTAATTAAGGAAATCGGCCTATAACTTTCACATAAAGAGTGGTCCTTCAATTCCTTGGGCAGCGTGATGATAGAGGCCTCAAGGAACTCTGGGCAGAGCACACCTCCATTAAAAGCTGAGTTGAAAAATCTTGTGAGAAGAGGTAGCAATTGCAAGGAGTAGGTTTTGTAAAATAGAGTGGTGAACCCGTCCGGTCCCGGTGCCTTGTTTAACTGAAGTGAAGAGATCGCATGTTGCAATTCTTCGGTGGTTATTGGGCTAGAAAGGCCTTGGGCTTCTTCCTCAGATAGGACCGGTAGAGGGAGAGAGGATAAAAACTGCTCGATCTGCGGCTTTAGAGGTCTCAGGGGAGGAATCTAAGTTTTACAGTGCGGTGTAGTAGTAAGCGAACGCCTTTGCTATGTCTTGTGGGGCATGCACATCCCCTCTTGGGGTTTTTAGAAATGGGATTTGATGTTGCTGTGTACGTATTCGGAGCTTATGAGCTAGAAGATGGTCTGCTCTATTACCTTTGTAGTAGTACAACTGTTTAAGAGCTAAAAGATTTGATTGGACTCTTTTTTCTTCGATAGTATTAATTTTGGATTTAATGGCTAATATCTGCACAGTTATCTGCTTTGAGGGGCCTCCCCTGTTGTGGGTTTCTAAAGAGCATAGTTCCGAATAGAGTTGAGCTAAGGACTTTCCCATACACTTGCGTTTTTTTGAGGCCTGTTTTATAAAGTGGCCCCTCATAAAGGCTTTTAGAGTTGCCCACAGAACTGGGTCGTCTGTCATTGCATTGCCATTAGTGACTAAGAAGTCAGACAGAGCCTTGGAGGCATGAGCATCCGCTGGCCCTGAAATTAAAGCGGGATGCAGTTTCCAACTAGAGGAGGGGGATTCCCGAAAGTGAGAATCTGCGAGGACGATGGAGACCATATCGTGGTCCAACCATGGACATATTTGGATGGAAGGGTGAGAGAGCCTATCAAGAAGAGGGGAGCAGCACAAGAAGTAGTCGATTCTAGAATAACAGAGATGGGGGTTTGAATAGAAAGTGAAGTCTCTCTCCGAAGGAGACAGGCACCGCCATGCATCGTACAGAATGAACTGGTACATTAAGGAGCGAAATTGGTTAGAGGCCTGCTTAGCAGTGGGGTCTAGAGGTTTTTGTTTGGGGGTCCTCTTATCTAAGACCGGATCTCACACCATATTCAGGTCCGCTCCTATCAGGAGGGTGCCTCTATTCAGTTGTTCTATCAGGGGGAGGACCGATTTCAAAAAAGCAAGTTGACCGGTGTTTCTGGCATATGAGACCAGGGTGTATTGAACCCCATCTAGGGTACAAACTACCAGTAGATACCTACCCTCCGGGTCCCTCTCCATGTGTTGAATTACACATGTGACTGACTTGTGGACCACAATGGTGACACCTCTTTTTTTTGTCAGATGAGAAGCCAAGAGGCAAACCGGAAAAAGCTTAGAGTTTTGCATGAAGGGGGAGTCCCGAGGCCAATGGGTTTCTTGAAGAAAGGCAACCTTTACATTAGTTTTCAAGAGGTATCGGAGAAGGAGGCTCCTCTTGGTAGGTGAGTAACCACACCTCTTATTAACCATTTCACTGTGGTCCACCAGAAAAGAAGTAGTAGCTTTAGGTGGACAATAATTGAACAGGTCAAGACTAAAAGGAGGGGTGGGGATAGAGACAGTATTTTAGCGGAAAGGGAAAGCTTTTGGATTTTTCGTTTAAAAACAAGGGTCCCCTTTGGACTCAATTCAGAGTTCGATTTGATTAATTTCTGGTGAATACATATCCCCGTTATCACTGTATTCTCCTTTCCCTTCTCAGCCCCCCTATCCTTCAAACCCCCCCCCACCCCCCCTTATTCCTCCCTTCCCCCCTCCCAAACCCCCCCTTCCCCTTCCCGTTTACAATCCAGTACGTTGCTTTGTGAGCAATTTTGTATCTCAGTATATCTTTATATTCTTGTTATTTGATCAAAATTTATTGAATATTGATCTTGGAAAAATTGTGTCATCTTAATTTTAAATTTGTAATTGGTTAGAAATGTTTATTGATCAACCATTTATACACTAATCCAATATTTGGGCAAAGGTAGTGAAATAAATTAAGGATATATCAAAATTTATTAAACAAAGTATAATCCAAGTGGTTAGGCATAATAGAACCATTCACCCATATAAGAGTTCATAGTATGGAGTGAGCATGAGAGAAACAAGCTATGTGTTATGACAGCATAATATTAAAGTGATATGTGTAATCTAGGAATCACTAGCTGCAGCAGCATATTAGCTTTATATATTACTCATTAGTGCAGTTCATCGGATTAAAACGTGTAGAATCATACTGCATGTAAATTCTTAGTAACAGCTGCGATATATGGGACAATGGGGTGGTTCATGTACTAGAAAGGCAAGAGGTAGATTGTAGCAGAAACAGTTAAGTTTGTGAATTGTAACAGGATTGGTGATTAGATAAGGAGCTAGGGTTTTAAATGGTTACGTGTTGTAACTTTTTCTTAATGGCTTGGAGTAAGGCTTAACACGAAATGCGTCAGCCACTTTATTGCACCTTTCAGGGAACCTTCCTTGTCTATATATACTCTATGTAATGAGTTTTTAAAATTTGAAATAATAAAAGTAATACGTCTTAACTAAAACGCTGTGATCCGGTGCTCCGTAATTTCCTCCTCTCTCACCCCCTGATACCTACCTGATCCCTCCCAAACAGCTCTCAAACCTCCTTCACCCCCATTGGTCATCCCCATCTAAGGTTTTTTTTCAGTTTTTTTTAATATTTTCTGTAGTGTAGGATTCCCCCATACCCTCCAAGCTCCCTGATCACTCCCAAACAGCTCTCTAACCCTCCCCCCTCTAGCTGTGTGCACTATCTTAGGTAGCTGTCTGCCAGTACCTATGAAATGTAACTATTTATTTATTTATTTTTTTATTATTATTTTTTTATTTTATGATCATTAGTTAGGGACCCGCCACCCCACATTTTTTGTGTAGCGCAGCACCCCTTCCCTCCCTCTCCCTTTATTTTTTATTTTCTGAAGTGTGGGGCCCTCCCTTCCCCTCCCTCATCACTTCCCCCTCCGCTGCTGGACCACTCACCCACCTCCTGTTTTCCCTCCCACACCTTCCGCCAGCACCAGCAGATGATTGTTACATACAGTAATACACACATTGTCACTGTTTATAACGATCAGGCATCTGCCCTCATATTGAACTTGATCTTGCTCCGGTTCCATATGCGGGCAGATGCCTGGAGCTCAGGAACTCCAGAACTGCCAAGACTGCAGTAGCTTCCTGCAGCTTATACAACATATATATTCATTGTGCGGTACAATAGCCAAAGTACTGCATGACATATATATATATATATATATATATATATATATATACATCCATTTGGGTTAATGGTCTCTTGGGCAGATACAATGTAGCAAGGCAGTAGGTTCACTATCTACAGTTTAAATATTCTAAAAATCCAGAAAAAGAAGATATTATATGTTGTTTGTATAGACACCCATAGTTACCATCTTCTTTTAATTAAAAACAAGCCATTTGTAGATGTTGGGGTCCTGATGTGACTAATGAAATATGCCCCTCATGCCAAGATAAACATGGCATTCATATGGTTAATCAGTGATGAGGATGGATTCTGATTACAGAAGGTTAATGTCACAAATGTAAATGAGGATTTTCCTTGCATAGTGAACAAAGGGGTTACATGAGTAGAGCTTTACTGTAACCTTAAAAGGTGTGAATGGGCTATTGTATGTGTAAGTTTAGGGTGACTGCCAGTTTCTATTTTGAAAACAGGTACTTTCCATACAAAAAAAAAGGCCTTTTTGGAAGCTTTCCTGTTGAAAAAATTGTTTGTGGTGGGCTTTTAACAAACTAAAGGATATTGCATAATGACCACTCAATAAACATTTTTTATTTTCTGAAGTGTGGGGCCCTCCCTTCCCCTCCCTCATCACTTCCCCCTCCGCTGCTGGACCACTCACCCACCTCCTGTTTTCCCTCCCACACCTTCCGCCAGCACCAGCAGATGATTGTTACAAACAGTAATACACACATTGTCACTGTTTATAACGATCAGGCATCTGCCCTTATACGGAACTTGATCTTGCTCCGGTTCCATATGCGGGCAGATGCCTGGAGCTCAGGAACTCCAGCTCTCGTCTGTAACAACAGCCAAGACTGCAGTAGCTTCCGGCAGCTTATACAACATATGTATTCATTGTGCGGTACAATAGCCAAAGTACTGCATGACATATATATATATATATATATATATATATATATATACATCCATTTGGGTTAATGGTCTCTTGGGCAGATACAATGTAGCAAGGCAGTAGGTTCACTATCTACAGTTTAAATATTCTAAAAATCCAGAAAAAGAAGATATTATAAGTTGTTTGTATAGACACCCATAGTTACCATCTTCTTTTAATTGAAAACAAGCCATTTGTAGATGTTGGGGTCCTGATGTGACTAATGAAATATGCCCATCATGCCAAGATAAACATGGCATTCA
>CAJPDP010911336.1:0-10705 GCA_905336975.1 Bombina variegata variegata
AACAATTCCCTCATTGTTTATACTTTGTGTGTTTAATTTTTTTCTAATTATTTAAAAGTGCTAACAAAATATGTACTACCTTTTATGACAGTCATAATTTTTCATCTCCTTTAGTGCTGATAAACTTCCTGATTAATCTGTATGATGTTTATAAACTACTCAACACAGTACATGGAATAAGCAAGAAAACAATGTGAAACAATTATTAAGTAACATGATATGCATATATAAATATTCACTTACCGCCCTTCAAATCTGTGTTTTAAAAAATCAAATAATGCTTTTTGCATCATATCTGTTACCTGTTGACAGAGAAAAAAATATTGTAAGCTTATGAAACACCGTATTACTCTTTAGTGTTTATTAAATATATTAATAAGCTTATCAACGTCAACATGGCTCATGTTTTGAGAAACCAAAAATTACAGCTCCAGAGAACGTCATAAAACATAATCAATGTTTAATGTAAAAAGATATATTATGCAATTAAAATCCTAAAATACAAAAAAGTACAATAAAACAATTGCCAAGCTCAAAGTTGAAAAAGTGAGAATGATTGCCTGGCCAGACTTGCTCCACAATGCGTTTCAAGGTCCTGCCCCTTCTGCAAGTGCATCCACTATCGTTCATTTTGAGGTTTATATACATGCAAATGTTATGCCTAGTCAATCACTAACTTTACCTTATTACTAATCATAGAATATCATCATGGTTAAATACAATGTTATTTTTTATATATTGCATACCATTTAAATCATAAAATATATCAGTTATTATAAATACGATTATTGTTATGTTACATAGTTAAAAATGCTTTTGGAAACATTGATCAAAATTGTTTTTGCTACACAATGGCGCATATTACAACATATTACATAGTAAGATTTGCTGCAAAAATAAAATACAAAATATCACTTATATTGAACTAACCGAAAAAATAACAATATAACAACCACCCAGTGTTGGTGCTTGACACTTTATATAGTGAAAGTTCATTAATTTGAATGTCTTTAAAAATGTGCACCATCAATGTGCTAAAATGATGAAAAAGGAGATAGTCCCAAATATTATGAAAAATTATCTACTTTTCGATGTAGCTTTCACCTCAGAGAAAGAGAAAACTTGACAAAGTGAAGTTTCATTAAAATACAGCAAAAAAAGGGAGAATATGAACCTTACTCACGTATTCTATAGCTAAACTGAACTCTTAGGTTAAGTAGCATGTGTTAAAACCAATCCCCAAAATCACAGCAAATAAAATGTATTGTCAAAAATTGTGTAACAGGATATATAACACAAAGGTAATGTAGGAGCAATCCCCCTTTGGCTGATTCTACAGAAATGAAACAACAGTAAGAATTAAGCTCTCTAAACTGATCTTGGAACCAACACAGGTGAAACCATAAATGGAAGTTCAGCCTCTTGTGTTGTATTTGTGCTTATGTAGGCACTCCAACGTACGTTTCACCAACTCTACTGGCCTTCCATTTTAACAGTCACAGTGTTCATTGATTGTTTATTCTCCTTAACCCTTCCTTTATCTTTTTATTTGACAAGGACAACATACATAATGAAGCTACTCGATACAAAACAAAATCTAATCACACATCAGTAAAATTTCTTCACTTTTTTATATGCAATATTTTCTTTAAATAATTTTTATTAAATAGTGCTATTATGAGTGTAACTGTACTTTAAATTGTATTTTTATTCTAGCGTAATAGTTAATCAGAGCTCTGAAGTTGCGCTATCCTAACGTGCATTAAATTAGATTGTACACAAGCTATAGCGTTTACTTTAACTTGTAGTACTTCCAATGCGCGCAAACAGGCGCTGTAAACCTGATATCATTTGCGCGCAACAGCTGGCACGCCACTCATAAAATAGCCCTTTATTTGCTTTGATCCAGTCGCAGTCATGCTGTTTGTCTTTGAGGATTGGTTTTAGCCTGTGAACTCAGTTTAGCTCTTGAATACGTAAGGTCCATCTTCTCCTTGTTTCTGCTGTATTTTAATGAAACTTCAAGTTTTCTCTTTCTCTGAGGTGAAATCTTCATCGAAAATTGGTGGACTATATCCTTTTTCATCATTTTAGCACATAGGTGGTGCAGATTTAAAGACTTTTTAATTTAATAACTTTTTTTTAACTTTTTTTCAGATGGTGATCACTTAAACTGAAACATTTCTAAGCTTTTATGAATCTGAATGAGAATGAGAATTTAAAGTGATGGTAACTCCAATCATTTAACAAGTGCTGGGATTTACCATCACTAAAAATCAAGGGGAGTTTAAGTGATCAATTCTAAAAAAAAAAAAGGGTGCTAAACTAACCCTTTCTGTGCCACTGCACAGAGCTAAACTCAGTGGCTCCGGCCTCCCACAGCACATCAATCTTCTATCAATGAGGTGCTGCTTGCACCTCTGTACCAATAGAAACCTGTCAGTTGACACACACACAACTATTGGTTCAGAGGTGCAAACATCACCTCACTGAAGGAGACCGATGTGCCGTGGGCTTCCGGAGCCGATGAGCTTAGCGCTGTGCAACTGCACAGAAAGGGTGAGTTTAGCACCCGTTTTTTTTTAGAACTGATCACTTAAACCCCCATTGATTTTTAGTGATGGTTAATCCTTACGTTTGTTACATGCTTGGATTTACCATCACTTTAACCAATGACCTTAACAAGCAACCCAAAAAGTAGCAATGTGCATGTGTACCACATTGCTTTTATCAGCCAAGATGGCTGCCGCATCAAGCATAATTTGAGTGCTCAGCAACCAACCCCACTTCTACAAGTGAGCAGCAGTTCCAACCTGAACAAGGGGGGCAACTGGTATAAATTTTAAAGTTGGAAAAAAAATGGGACAACTAAGGGTGGTTCCAGTACCACAGGGCATGGGTCTCAAACTTGGGTAGATGCTTGGAAGGGGTGGATATGTTTCTATATAGAAAGTGGAGATATGAAATTCACTATCAATAACATTCGCCTATCTGCATACTTTGTTGTTAACCAATGCGGCAACCAATGCGGCAAAAGTTCACAGATTAAGAGTAACTATGATTAATATTTAAAATCACGAAACCCATACTGAGTAAACACAATAATGCTGGTATTGTAGAAGACAATGTTCTGGATAGTTCTGAAGTTTATGTAGTATTATGAGATAAAAGCAAAAAAAGAAAAAAAAAAATACATAGCACATTTTATTTAAAAAATGTATACATTTACCCAAATTATGTTCCTCAACTACTTAAAATTTCTTTCCAGAGATGGAGGAGCATAAGAGAGACAAGTAGCAGTGGGGAACATTCATTGATGATGAGTGAATTAAATAAATATGATGACAGGAAACAGTTGATGAACATTATAGAATTAGTAGATATGGGTATGTCTGGTTATAAAGCTTCTGCCAACTTTGTACAATGACTCCGGTTATAATGCACTTCAGTAAAATAGCAAAGTTAGATTGTCTAATTAATAGTGGAATCTGGTAGACACTCACAAAATAGCTTTGCATCCCATTTTCACATTGTCTTATATATCATAAAATGTGATTTAAATCTATGCCACTGGTACAGTTAGCGATAGAAACTATTATAGCACAGTCTTATGTAGACACATATTTCTTTATGAAAACTGACAAGCACAAAAGTTGTAAATGCATCACACAAAAAAAAGTATTGGACCGCATAAGACTACTGAGCTCAGATACTCCAGAATTTCAATCCAGCTTGGGATGTATTAAAAATAACTATGTCATGCTAGATCTGTACAGTCAGGCAATTTGTGAAATGCTTAATGTATCTTTACAAGCAAAACAAGTTCTTATGCTATATGATATATGTTGTGTAGCATTAGTATAAATATACATTACCTCATATCCTTTTAAAGACGGCCCCACTAAAACTACAGGTCTCATAGAAGGCACTACATCATATGGAGGGATGTGCTCTGTCTGCAAAAGCAAAATAAATATACATATAAATATATATCACGTTAGTCCCTCGTTCTCTTCAGGCAGTACCAAAGTGACTATAGCAAAAACTGTAAATGTATAGAATTGTTATTTATAAATAATATATGTATATATCCAAATAACAAGAATACTGATAATATAGAGGTTTGAATAGAACCATAACTAACAATATAAACCAATTGAAGTCTAAAATTTTTTTTTAAACAAACCAACTAGCATTATTTATATACTACTTTAAACCTTGCCATATAATGCATACAATAAATCTATAATGTGCTTGACTACTTTACGTGCATATTTAAAGGGACAGCAACATCAAAATTAAACTTAAATGTATTGGATAGAGCATGACACTTGAAACAGCTTTTCAATTTCCTTCTTGATATCCTTTGTTAAAGATTAATAATAGGTGAGTTTAGGATTGTGGACGTGTAAAGAAGTAAACTGGAAACTTGTAAAATTGCATGCTCTATCCGAATCATGAACGTTTATTTTTTACTTTACTCTTCCTTTAATGAGTTATAGCAAATGAATCTTATAAATTTGGGTTTGCACTATGTAATGATTTCAGATTTGTTTTATTTCCCCCAGGAACCATAACATTAAGAGAAGGATCTCTAACAAGGACAAATAAATACAGTTAGGAATATTACAAAAGTACAAAATACATTCACTTTATTGACGGCATTTAATACCTATTGGTAAGGGTTTCTTTATTCAAATGCTAATGCAATATTTTTTTTTTTTTTAAAAATCTTGGCTCACTATGGAAACTTCTAATATTGTTAGTAGTTTTTATTTTGCAGCCTTCTGAGCTTGTCCGGCGGCATAATGTGCACAGTACAAGCACGAGCTGGTAACTAATCATAGTGGCTGGTGACGTACCAAAAAAGCGCACATGATCAACAGATATTATCTTTGGAGTACATAGGCTAAACCTTCCAGATAGATGTGAAATAAAAATCATTTTCTAGAGCATGGTTAAAAAAAATAATGTGTCTTTACTTTCATTAAAAAGCATTATGTCTCTTTAAAGGGATATGAAACAGTAATCCTTTTGTTTAAAAAAAATGGAAAAAAATGTGTGTTAAATCAAAGTAAACATAAAAAGAAACAGATTGATCTAAAATGATCCTCTAGCACTGAGAGAGCTCTTGCAAGAATTTAGAGAGTATACATAAAGGAAAGAAAGGAGTCATATACTGGCACACTATGGCCCTATATAACAGGGATATAGTTCACAATACAGTGAGAATCAATAGATGTAGCTTACGTATGAGAATGGCAAGCCTTTATACTTAAAACATAACTTTTATTAAATATGCTAAAAAAGGAACACTTTAAAATAAATTAAGAAACACTTACACAAAAGCACTCTACTCCCATATATGTGGCTCAATGGCCCCAGACCTCTATATGGTGCAAGTGTCTAGCAATAAAGAGCACAAGATCAGTACAAGATGGGTGATTATTCCCACTGCCAGGTGCACAGTGAATAAAAAGATCCGTAACTCTGATATAATATGCCTGTACAGTTGAGAGTAGTAGTGTGAATGCCTAACGCATGTTTCGCCACAGCTCTTTCAAAGGCGCCACCCACCCGATTCGCCACATATATACAAGATAAGCCAGGCAATCAGCTTAGAGTGGGCATGACCATGCCTAAGTCATTGTCCAATAACAATACTCAATGCCTAACACACCCTTCCTCATCCATCATTCATCATAACAGTACCTATGTGGATGTATTGCTGTGTGTACATCCGATTACCGCATCAGATTCCTGTAACTACAACCAAAATGTACTGCCATTTATATCTACATATCACTCATTACCATTGCAAGAGCCACATTCTAGCATTTATTTAGGAAGGTGGTTAGACGCTGTGTTAAGAATACAGGGCTATGTTCAGTCAGTGACCATCACTATGTAAATTGCTAATTTTTAACCGAGTTCCATATGGAACAGAATTGGGAATGATTACACTTTTATGTCCCTATCAGTCATAAATATATACTGGCATTCAAGCTGCAAAAAATGTTTATTGCACATATAACCATTACTCCCCATCACAAACAACTGCAATAAGGGACCACAGAAGTATATTGATCAATATGTTCATACACTATCACCTTCCTATATAAAATGGGGTAAATTCCTGTATTTATAAATGAGAATGTATCCAAAAGTTTTATAAAAGATACAGAAACATTTATTAATCAGGGTATTCATAAATACCTGAATTATGTCCATCTATAGTCAATGACAGAACACTGCCCATATCACTAAGCAAATAGAGTGATAAATGTGAAAGAAAAAAGAGATACTGTATGTATCAATTTATTGATTTTTCCCTACATGCATTAGGTATATCAAGGAATTATCTAACTGCAAAACAAAAAATGTCATCTATTGTTCAGAATGTACTTGTAATAAATGCTATGTAGAAATGTCCTCATGTGACTTCAGGTGAACACCCATGTAATATTAAAAATGCAAACATTTATTTGGAAAGAGATAAGAAAATCACATCGGTGGTGAGAAAATTTTTTTGGACTACCACAATAGTAAATCTGAATTGAAATGTTGGATTTTACAATACATAAAATTGGGCATTAGAGGGGGGGAGTGGATAATGCTCTTTTGCGAGCAGAAAGCAGATAGATTTTTTGGCTTCAAACAGCACCCCCCTCTAGGACTCCGAATGAATAAATATCATTTAGCCCTTTTTTGTAATATAAATTGATACATACAGTATCTCTTGTTTCTTTACCTTTAATCACTCTTTTTGCTTAGTGATATGGGTAGTGTCCTGTCATGGACTATAGATGGACATAATTCAGGTATTTATGAATACCCTGAACAATACATGTTTCTATATCTTTTATAAAAACTTTTGGATACATTCTCATTTATAAATATAGGCATGTACCCTATTTTATATGGGGAAGTGATAGTGAATAAACATATTGATCAATATATTTCTGTGGACCCTTATTGCAGTTGTTTGTGATGGGGAGTACTGGTTATATATACAATAAAATGTTTTGCAGTATGAATGTCTGTATATATTTATGATTGATAGGGACATAAAAGTGTAATCACTGCCGGTTCTGTTCCATATGGAACTCGGTCGTGTGATCACTTGATTACACTGTGTATAATAGGCAATTTACATAGGGATTGTCACTGACTGAACATAGCCCTATATTCTCAACACATGATTGGCAGTACATTTAGGTTGTGGTTATGGAAATCAGATGCAGTTATCGGCTGTACACATCGCGATACATCCATGTAGGTGACATAACAGTCATGCCTACTCTAAGCTTATTGACTGCCTTATCTTGTAAATATGTGGAGAATCGGGATAAAGCAGTGGTGAAACGCGTGTCAGACATTTGCACTGTTACTCTCATCTGTGATTTAAAATATACAGTATGCTTCATATCTAGTGTGCTTGGTAGCGTTATCTAATCCTTTATTTTTTTAGGAGCTACAGCACAGGGATACCCACCAGGGAGTACAGCAAAAGTATAGATAAGTCTATACAAGCATATTATATAAGATTTAGGGTTCTTTTTATTCGCTGTACACCATTGAGCCCCATATTTGGGAGTAGAGTGCTTTTGTGTATGTGTTTCTTAATTTATTTTAATGTCTTTCTTTTTTAGCATATTTAATAAAAGTTATGATTTAAATATATAGGCTTGCCTTTCTCACACGTAAGCTAAATCTATTGATTCTCACTGGTACCCCTGGTGTATAGCATTGTAGTGTGCCAGTATATGCCTCTTCTTTCTTCCCTCTTTTTATATTTATTTTTGGCATAGGCACTGCCCTCTATTGGTCACATAGGTTTGTTACTAGAAGGATCCCTGGGAGTTTTTGCTACTCTATCCTCAAGAGGTAATCCAGGAGGACACAGTATTTTTTATTAGATTATAGAGAGGCAAATTTTGCTATACATCTCTAAGGGGCATTCCTTGCATTTCTGTATGTGAAGGAAAGACAAGCCCACCTAGTGTAGTGTAGCACTTGAGCTTTATATTTTATATTAGCTTGCAGTTCAGATTGGGTCCATTAAGTTTTATTACATGTAAGCTTAACACATTCTACTATGTATTTTAAGAATTTAGTTACTGTATACAGCAGTGATTTCACAATTTTTTTTTGTGTTACTTTAACATATTAGGATGCAGTTTTTTGTACAGTTTAAAAGTCACATGACAAATATAAGCTTCAAGATGGCAGCGCCCAGTGTGAAGATGCAGATCTTCAGTAAATGATAATTGTAAGTGGTTTAAAAAGGAGAACAACTTTGAAGACAGCTGCAGGCACATTAAGAAAAAAGAATGGCAAGGTGAGTAGTAACCCTGATACTGTAGTTGTACTCAGCAGTTTAATGTCCCTTTAAAGGACATAATATGACTGTAAAGTAATATTATATGCAAAGCACCATGTGTAAATGTAATAAAACCCTTGTACCATGCAGTGCTATATTGCACTGGGCTTGTTTCTCTTTCACATAATGCAGGGAACGTCCAATAGAGAGGTATAGAAAAAGCTGCCTTTTTAGAATCTAGCAGTGCTGGGGGATCATATTAGAACATTTTAACTGAGCTGAGAACTTTAGATCATCAGTCCCAGGGTGAGAACTTAAATTGCATTCTGCCTCTTCTGAGCATGGGCAAGAAACTGACTTACTGTATTGCTAGCATTCACTGCATAGTAAACCAGCTCATGTTAGCCTAGAGGATTTTTTTACATCAAGCTAGACATGCCTTCCTGTAGATATACCAGCCCTTTATAGGGCTGTGAAGGAAAGTAATGGACACAGCATAAATGAAGTTTCAAAATAAAAGGTAAAATCAACAATGAAACTGACTGTTTTATATCCCTTTAATTTAAAGACCAGCCCAAAGTGTACACTTAGTAGGCAAGAGCCTGGGGAAATGTTCTAAAGCTAAAAATGAATTCACAATAAATATTAACAGTTGTTTTAAAAAAAAAAAATACAAATTAGTTAAACAATCAATAAAGTAAGAAAAAAGACTTACATACATAAAGCATCAGCACATAATGTTATTTAAGCACAAAAAGCAATGAATGCCTTTAAACATATTGAGAACCTTCTATATTATAACTGGCATCACAAGCAATAAAAAGCAGATTTATACAGTGCAATACTATTGATTAATTGCTTCCCCTGATCACACATGTATAGATATAGTATCTCTTTTATACAGTAGGGGTGGGAAAATGTGCCACTGGGCATTACAAAAGATGAATGATTCCAGAAGACATTTTCAATATTTTAATGCTTTAACATATAGAAACGTAATGTTCTTTTAGAAAGGAAGGAAGCAAAGAAGGAAAAGGGAAGGAAAGAAATAAAGCCACTTTTTTACCAAATAATTCATGTCTGTTTGTTTAGAATGAAAATGTGTGGCCAACATTCAATACCTGCTAAACATATGAAACTTTTGAAAAGGAAGAAAAACGCATCTCATTGAATTTAACCAAATATTTTACTTTAAAATAGATTTTATTCTGCCAAACATAAAGTTTAAGGGATAGAAAAGTCAATACTGAAATGTGCTTAAATACATTTCAATTTGAAATAGAAGCATTTTTGCATTATACTTCCATTTAAAAAATGTTTCAAGTAAAAGTTATTAAAATTTTTGTGCAGCATAGGCCCATATATCCTGTGAGGGCTGTGCAACAGCATTCAAACACCACGCATGCTCAGAATGCTGGCGGTGATGTGCATGCTCAGAATGCTGGCGGGGGTGTGCATGCTCAGAATGCTGGCGGGGGTGTGCATGCTCAGAATGCTGGCGGTGATGTGTATAGTTCAGAAGACATCATTTGTGTCATACAAACCAATGCTGACTCTCTGAGAAGGTGTTGTTTTTTTAAATATTGGTCCACAGTCCCTCACAGGATATGTGCGTATTCCACAGAAAAAACAGCAATAACTTTTACTAGAAGCATTTTTGCTAATAGAGGTATATTGCAAAAATAGATCTATTTCACAATTAAATTCACCTGTGCACATTTCAATTTTGACCTTCCTATCCCTTTAAATGAAATATCTGAGAATTTTATGAATTTTATATTGCATTTTAAGAAAAAGGCACCACTGACAAACTTGCAAAAAATATATCAAGGAAAAAAAATAAAGTAGGTGCAGATTTTATTTAATAGTTCGTTTACAATTAAAAGAAAAAAGAAAGATTAATTATTGTACTTTCTAATTAGCATTAGATTTTAGTTTTGACTGTTATAAATCACTGCACCGTGAATAAACATAATGGAAATCTATGGATCATTATTTTCCTTGCATGAATCATTCATCTGATATTTTACTATGCATGTTACTTCCTTCTGCCAGTAGTTAGTGCTGAAAATGTGTCTTGTGATTAAGAAGTCTATGATAAAAGGAGCACACAGAAATAAATGAGTTCAAATTTATTTTAAGTTAATACTATAGAACTACAAATTATTTTCTTCTATATGTGACCCTGATAACAAACCAGTTACAAACATTTCATCCAATTACAGTAAATATTACAATAGGTGTTTTTTTCAAAGTGGCTAAGCTAACATATGGTCACAGGGAGGCTAACATATCAGGGCACATTACTAGATTAACTATGGATGAATGTACATTACATAATATAATTTATAATGTTGATAATAGTGTGTGTATATATATATA
>CAJPDP010911383.1:0-10686 GCA_905336975.1 Bombina variegata variegata
AAAAGCTGACTAGAAAATATCACCATGAACATCTCTATGTAAAAAAGAAAGATATTTTACCTCAAAAGTTCCTCAGTAGCCACATCCCATTGTAAAGGACTTCTAAGCAGCATATTAGTATGTCTGTCCCGGGACAGCTAAGAGATTGAGCCTCGTGCACTCTCATGTTATTTCACTATTCAGTTTAAGGAAGTTTTCTATGAAATTTCAAATTTCATAGATCACAGTAAAAAAGTTCATAACCTCAGCACTGCTGATGCTGATTGGCTGCAGTTCATTTCTTCATTATTATTTTTTTTAACCTTCAGCTGGGCAGCAGCTGAGTATAACTTTTTACACATAACTTACTCTGCTGAGCTGAGGAGATTTTGAGGTAAAAGATCTTCCTTTTTTACATAGAGATGCTCAGGTGATATTTTCCTGTCAGCTTTTTACAGTTATATTGCATCAGTTTTGAGTGATTTAGCATATGCGTATTATGTCCCTTTAAGTATTAACCCTTTAAAAAAAATCAAGGAAATAAATGAATGCTGACAATTTTCATCAGTGTTTTGTCTTTAATTTTCATTGTGCATTAATTTTGATATTCGTTTAGTTAAAACAAAAGCGAAAATCAGATTTTCTTCACAAATGTGCATTTGTAATGAAACAAATACACATCTCTCCACATTGTATTCAAAACAAACAACATATAAAAGAGAAGCCTTTAAACATGGAGGATTTTATTAGATGAAGTAAAAAAAATTTAATTTACAGCTGCAATAGATGTGTTCTTCCAACTAATATTCACTGGTTTATAGTTTCTTCCTACTTATGTTGTGTGAATCAGCCAATAATTATTAGTGGAAGTGTCTATCAGCCAATGAGAATTAGTGGACGTGATTATTAGCCAATGAGCATTATTAAAATTTTCCTTTGTATGCAAAAAAGTCAACATGTTTAGATGCTGCGCTTTCATTTGGATGATAGAATATTACGTCTCCTCAATTTGTTTATTGAGCTATAACCCATACACCTTAGAGAAAAAATAAGGCTAGTGGGAAAAAAATACTTATTTGCCTTGGAAAAAAGGAATTTTAGAAGCAAACAAAATTGGAACTCAGGGCTTCTGCATCATCAATCAATAATATCACTGTTTCTGCTGCCAGCAAACTAAACACCTTCCTACTCTCCAAACCAGCTAATATATTTTACATAGCACAATGCATGATTGGCACTATGACAGTATATATTTTTATTAGTTTCCCCTTAATATGTTCCTGATTACTTGTTATAGTAGATGCAGAGTACAACATGTATCTCCTTTCATTTTATGTTCATTGATGAAATAGCCATTTTTGCTGATTGAATCCACAATCTATTGTTCTCAAGAACATGCCCATATGAATGGAGAGAGTCTACAGAAATAACTGATCTCCTTATCTTATCTATCTCTCTATACATTAAGGATGCATAAACTTATCTCTCTGTACACAATGACCAATACTAGAGTTAACAATAAAAAATAACATTTAGGGCTAGATTACAAGTGGAGCGCTAAATTATCGCGCACCCGCAAATTTGCCTGTTTGCGGGCACAAGATCATTAACCAGCCATTACAAGTGGCTGGTTATATCTACCATTAGTTCACAGTAGCAATTAGTGCTCAGGAAATTTACTAGAGATCTAATCCCTGGTTAATTTTCTAAAAGTGCCCCAAATGCCCTCAAAATAGAGAGCATTATAGTTTTTTATTAAAAAAAGGTAGCATTTTTTCTTTAATAAAAAACAACTGCACTGTGGAGTTTTGGGGCTTTAAAGTTGGTGGGAGTGGGGTGTTACAAAAAATAAATCGCTGAAAAGTGCCTTTACGTTGCTTCCTATGGGAACTGTGTGTTAACAGTAAATATATATATGTATATGACTATATACATATATATTTATGTGTTAATATGTGTATATACATATATAGACACATAAATATATATATATATATGTACAGTATATCAGCATATACATATATATTTATATTTGCTGCCATCGCTGCATGACTTTACCCCCTTCACTGCGCTTAGGTTCTGTGCCGTCTCTGACTGCATCAGAACAAGAAATATCAAAAGTTGTGGCGCTGTGTCACCCCAGGGAAGTAAAGCTGCTTTTGTCCACTGAGAAACCCGGCTTCTTACACCTCCAAAATAAAATGCACACAATAGTGCAGCAAATTTCAGGTAGTATGGTAGGTGCACAAAAGGGTTACACTCACAAGATTGCAGTTTAAATCATCCTTTTAGGGGGGTGGAGCTAACCGCCATACTGTGAGGACGCATCTTAGAAGGGCTCCACTTGCTTCAGTTTATAAAAACTATTTAAAGTACCTAATTTTGCCTAAAAACTTGCTGGTTAGGTGCAATTATATCAGTATACGGCGAGATAAGTGAGTGACCTGACCTGCACTGAAACCATACCTGCTGTGAGCTTGGATGCAGTGGTGGCCCACGGAGGTATTTGACTCCAGGCTATAGGAACTACGTAGGCAACTGCCTAAGCCATCCAGAGGGTCGGAGCTCCACTCCGAAGGCTCATTATCACATATCAGAGTTCTGCAGAGGTGCCCTAACCTATCCTTGAAGAAGATTCCTACCCGGGAGGGTATCCAGCACTATCAGCTGTATAGACGTAAGGCCGTTCTAGAAAGAGTTTGACAGCCAGCTCTTGCTCCCTCTGCCCATCCCTGTTTAGAACCAAGGCTCTGGAGGGTCGGGGCTCCGCTCTGGAACTCACAGTGGAACTCACCTTGGGGCACTGCTAGTGAAGAGTGAGCAGAGTGGGAGATTGGGCAGGGGCCATTGCAGGTGTCCACAAGCCAGCCTGATAAACAGCTGGAAAATCGCCCTAACAGAGGCATCACAGCCGACCAGAAGAACCCGGTGAAATCTGGTGGGTGGCAGTGAGGACCAGAGCGACCATACACATATCGGTGGATCGAGTGAGACTGCAGAGGAAGAAGCGGTGTGAACAGCCGCCATCTTTGAATTTAGGCCCTGGAGAGCAGACGCACCTTTATTTCAGCTTGCGGTAGGCCCATCGCCGCATCTCATGGGGAGGGGCTCAGAGGTGCTGACAGGCTGCGCATCCCCCTCATAGTAGAAATAAGAGTCTTTCTGTGCTGCGGTAGTTAAGGGAGGAACTGACCCATCAAACCTCAACCTACGTGGAGGATCTGAATGAGGATTCCAGTCCGGTAAGAGACCCCCCCCTCTCCCCCTGACTCACACTCTGGGAACTTTTCTTACAATCGTAGGGAAAGGTCACTACTGGTTGTTAGTGAGCAGGCGAGTATTGCCCCTTGCCCCAACTCCTAAGTCCCTGTTTTGTAAATATTCAGGCTTGCATAAGGTACAAGTGACTTAAGGTGAGACCCTGTACACAATACCCCTGGAGGGATAAGAGAAGTTTAAGGGGAAACTGTGGAGATACAATTGTGAATTAACCCTAAAAACGCTTAGGGACTGTGGGAATAGAAGGAGACGTTCGGGGAGTCTGAACCAGCACCTCACTTTACAGGCCCTCTGAAATATACCTCCCTACAAATCTGTTTTCAAGATATTGAGCTGGACACTTTGAAGCTCATTTAGAGAATTGTATTTTAGCTGCTGTGTCAGCTTGTGTACCTCTGTGGTCTTTACCCAGAGTGGAGTGTTATTCTCTGTTTTTACCTTCTTTGTTCACATTTGAACTGCAAGTGCTGCTCACACAACATCAGCCCAGCACGCACCCCTAGCTTTGCATTTTACAAGCAAGTCATCATACTCTACACTCTAAGCAACATATAAGATCACACTATTGATTCATGGCCTGCCTCACACACTGTGTAATTTTCACATAACTTAGTAGGACTTATCTCGCCTCATCACTTTCTGGCCACTGTGTTATCACCCCTAGAGGGTGCCTAAACCCTAATTTCACCATCCATATACCATGTGTAGTAACAACTTTTCACCCTTCACTTGCAAGAATCTATAAGTCTACAACTCTGAACTGGGGTTAGTCCCACGCCTATTGTAACTTAACATTGGGTTTGTTGAGCACTGTATTACCTTGTTATATTCTTTCTTTGTATTGTAATCCTGCTGGTGCAGATTTTGAGTCTCACAAGAAGGGACTCCTCTTCCTTTCTGGCCCAGCTTGTCTGGGCTGGTCACTGCCCCTTTCCTTTAACCCTTTAACCCTTCCTCTTGGTCGTATCCCCTTCCCTGAGGTGTGCAGGGGCCTATAGGGACCATTCTATTTGCAATAGTTGGCGCTCATCCTGTGTCTCCAATAGATAACTGATATGTAGTAGGTTGCCATGCTTTAGGTGTGACCCCTAAGGTTGGGCTGTCTCTGCTCTCATACAGTATCACTAGCTTCATATGTTATAACATAAGTTTTTAAGTCAGGTGCAAGGTTTGCTTACCTCTTTTTTGTCCCTCACAGAGTTTATAGTGGTCAGGGTAGGCCAATTTGAAGGTTTCCACTTCACTCTCCAGATGAGCCCACCATGCCGTACTCCTCAAG
This sequence comes from Bombina variegata variegata, assembly GCA_905336975.1. Lineage (NCBI taxonomy): Eukaryota > Metazoa > Chordata > Amphibia > Anura > Bombinatoridae > Bombina > Bombina variegata. The sequence goes on from CAJPDP010911383.1 coordinate 4,538, forward strand.
AAGGAACCCTAGGACCCCAGCAGCAATTAGAAAGACTGTCCTTGATCATTTCTCTCAACCATACAAAGAGTCTAACCCCCGGGGGAAAGAAGCTAGTGACCCTGAGTCGCAGGATGAGGGCTCTAAATTGTGATCCCAGTCTGCTGCCCACCTTAATCACTACATTACAGAAAGCAGCAAAATGCAAAAAATGTTATCGGCACAGACCAAATCCACTGCGGAGATCTAGCGAAGCTCAGCTGAGCTTAGGAAAGACATAGCGGAAATTGGAGACAGGGTGGACACTCTTGAGCGACAACATGATGATCTAGCCACCGACCATTCAAACATGCTCTCATATGCCGAGAACCTCGCTGAGCAAATTTCTCAGCTTGAATTAAAGCTAGCTGATGTCGAAGATAGAGCCAGAAGGAACAACGTCCGTTTCCAAGGTATCCCTGAGAGTGTGGTCGCAGGTGATCTACAATAATTCCTCAAATCGGTGTTTACCGCACTATTAGGTCCTCTGGAGGGCACTTCACATGTCATGGAGCAGGCCCATAGGGCTCTTAGACCAAGGTCCGTGTCATCCGATAAGCCACAGGATGTGGTGGTCTGTTTCCACCACTTCACCTTTAAAGATCGCTTGATGCAGTCCGTCTTTGGTAAGCCCACCCTACCTGACACTTTTAAGGACATACAGCTACTGCCAAACTTTTCCTCTCATACGTTACAACAACACAGGCTGTATGCCCCTATCACCACTCAGGAATGCCAATATCAAATATAGATGGGGATTCCCCACTAAACTCATAGTGACAAAGGACAATCAGACTCATGTAGTGTCCTCCCCCTTCATGGGCAGTACTCTCCTCGCTCCTTGCTAACTGGGGTCTTAGAACAGATCCGGAACCCCAAGAGGTGGCCCCTTCTAGACTGAGGGTCTCGCCCCAGAATGGACACTCAAAAAGCAGAGATCTAAACGGCAAAAGCCCAGCCCCCCTGACCACTCCTTGATGCCACAAGCCTTACCGACCTGAAGCTTTATAGGTTTATCATAGTGAATGTTCCTTATTAGAGGCTGTTGAAATGCACCTTCTAATTCTTTATACTCAGTATGTTCATAGTTAGAAATTTAGCTAGTTTATATTGTTTGTTATGTTTACACAGAGAGCGGGGCTACTCACTCTAGCCCCTGTCCTACCAGTTCGCGTTAGCTCTCCCCCCAGACATTGGAGCTCGTACTAGGGCCCCCGCATAGGTGGACTACTTCCACCAAATTCCCACTTTCCCTCCTTCCCCTTCATATCCAACTCCTACCCCGAACCCTCTCCCAGTAACTAGACTCTATAGGGCACAGGTCCACAATTTTCCCCCCTTAGGTTCATTACCCATAATGTTAGAGGCTTGAACACCATTGGTAAAAGGAGCCTCCTAGCCAGATCCCTGTGCTTTCCTCTAGGAAACGCATTTACTTGCAGATAATCTTCCTACGTACATTTCCCGAGACTTCCCTGTTTTTGAGGTAGCTTCCTATTCCAATAAAACTAGAGGGGTAGCCATATTAGTACAAAAAAGAGTGGCCTTCGAACCTCTCCATGTGATCAGAGACCCCCAAGCGAGATACCTTATCCTTATCTGCAACCTAGAACATGTCACTTACACCCTAGTCTCTACCTACTTACCAAACACCCTGTTTGCAGTTCAAACAGGTTAGGGTGATTCTGGCGGGCGACCTGAACATGGTGTGGGACGGCAGGCTAGATAGGAAAATGATGCCTCCCAGGAGGAGAACTTCTGCCCCCAACTCGATGAGTTGTAGATTTAGAGAGCTTATGATGACCCGGTTTAACTATTTTGAAGTCTGGAGGTCCCTTCACCCCCTAGATAAGAACTACACTCACTTCTCCCACCCCACACCTCATTCTGCAGGCTAGATTATTTTTTTGCCACCCTGAAAACCTGGATCTTATACGGTCCACAAGTATATCCACATGCCCATGGTCTAACCATTACCAGGTCATAATGGACCTAAATTCTAAACACACTACTAGATCCAGACCCTCTTGCAGGTTTCCCCATCACCTCTTATCAGATATCTCCTTCAGGGAGGAACTTAGGAAGGAAATAAAATTTACTTTGCACATTAATGATTCCCATGAGGTTCGGGATGACATGATTTGGGGGGCATTTAAAGCCACTACTCGAGGACTATTTATATGCAAACAGGCCCATCTGAGGAAGCAGACAGGTCTCTCCCTGTCTCAGGCACACTGTAATCTATGATATTTAGAACTCCAAAGGCGCACCTCTGACACCACAGACTTTAGTCAGGAGGTCAAGGACCTTAGATGGCACATATGTCAACTGGAGTTTAGAAAGACCCAAACCAACCTCTTTAAACTAAAACAGCTTATGTACTCGAAGGGTAACACAGCAGACACTATACTAGCCAACAAACTAAGGCAGCACACAGGCGCTTCCCATATCCACGAGCTCAAGTGGGGCACACAAACCTTCAGACTCCCCTCCTCAATTGGCCAGCAGTTCTGCAAGTACTTTTCCGATCTTTACAACATTCAGGACAGGGTAACGATTAGGTCGGCCCCATCAGAAGCTATAGGCCCATTCCTGCGCTCTTTGAAACTCCCTACCCTAGATAAGGCCCAAATTGAAATCATAGACGTCCCTATCACGTGCCATGAGGTTAAACAGGTAATCAAAAACCTGAAACCCCTTAAAGCCACCAGCCCTGACGGCTTCACCACAGTCTTTTATAAGACATACCTACACGTGACTGTGCCCTAGATTCTTTAACTTAGCAATGGATGAAGGCAAAGTGAGTTCCTTGAGGCCTCCATCATTGCAATACCCAAACCTAACAAAGACCCAACCCTGTGTACTAATTATAGACCCATCTCACTCATCAATGTGGATGTTAAAATATACTCCAAAATATTGTCCAATAGGTTAGCGAGACTACTTCCTGTCCTTATCAATCCAGACCAAGTGGGTTTTATCCCTGGGAGGGAGGGCCCAGACAATACCAGGAGGCTACTGAACATTCTACAAGAGGCTAAGAGGATGAATAAGCCCCTTGCGGTGCTCTCTCTCGACGCCGAGAAGGCGTTTGACCGGGTCCATTTGGAGTATCTGTGGGAGGTCCTTGAAATTTTCCAGTTCCCAACACAGATCATGTAGACTGTGAGGGCCTTGTACTCAGCTCCCATGGCCTCGGTAAGGGGTTTGAGGTTCAGCTCTGCACCCTTCTCCATTTCTAACGGCACACGAAAGGGCTGTCCTCTCTCCCCCATTCTTTTTGCGCTAGCAATTGAACCCTTAGCTGCTGCCATCAGGGAAGACAGGGACATTGAAGGAATCATACTCCATGGTACGGTGCACAAGGTGGCCCTATTTGCAGATGACACCACAATCTTTTCCTCCAAACCCCTACAAACGATCCTCAAACTCTTGTCCTTATTGGAGACCTTTAGCACCCTTTTGTACTATAAATTAAACCACACAAATTGGAAATATATACACATGGATTCCCTGAAGACATTTCTAAATGCCTACACGAAAGATACAAATTTATAGCCAACAATACCCATATCTCCCATCTCGGAGTTAAACTTTCCAATACGCTGCCCAAGATAATAGATGACAATTACAAACTCCTACTCTCCGAACTTCGGTCTTTGAGCCGGAAGTGGAACTTCAAATCCATCTCATGGCTGGGACGTATAGCCACCGTTAAAATGAGCCACCTCCACAAACTAAGATATATTTTTAGATGCTTACCTATTATGGTGCCTAGATCCCTTTTAGTACAGTTCCAGAGTGCGTGCACTAAGTATATATGGCAGGGAAAACCCCCCAAATAGCCCACAAACTCTTACAATAGCCTAGAATGCATGGGGGCTAGCCTCCCCATCAATATCTAGATATTTTGAGGCAGCAATGCTCACGCACATTTCCCAGTGGGGTGTAAAAGACTTGGATAGTAAATGGAGGAGCATTGAACAGGTTTCTCTACCTTATCCCTGAGGGACCTGATATGGAATCCCCCACACTGCAGGAGAAATCTCGCTGTGGTGAATCCAGTTATCCATGAATGTCTGGCTGCCTGGGAACAGGTACAGCACTATAAACAAGTAGCACCTCATCGATCCCCAATTACTTCCATTACTGGCCTCCTCACTTGCCTGCCGGACTCACACCCGGTATCCTGGGCTAATCTGGGTATTCTGAAAGTCGCGGATTTATGGTCCATGGTCTCCCACGGTACCTTTGTTGCACTCAATCAAATTGAGTTCCTCACCCATCCCACCATACCTGACATTTGAACATACCAGGGTAATTAGCTTATTGTCCAGCTGGGGTTTTAAGCCCTCATCCTCTCACCAGCTAACCATATGGGAAGCCAGATGGCAGCAGGGACTTAGATTAGGCAAACTATTGTCCCTTCACTGTAATATGATGGAAGGCATGACACCAGTAGACAAGGCCTCACACATCCATAAATGGGAGCAGAAGTTAGATTTTTCGGTACCCACTAAGGAATGGCACAATACACTTTTGCTCATGAAAAAAAAAGCCCTTCACTGTGTCACCATCTACGAAACTTATATCAAACTCCTTATGCACTGGTACTATGTCCCAGCTAGGTTAGCCGCACTCTTCCCTACGACCCCCCGACTTGTTGGAGGGACTGTGCACACATAGGAGACATGACTCATATTTGGTGGAGTTGCCCTAAACTTAAACCACTCTTGAACAGGTGCTTCAATACACTAACAAACATGGGAATCACCCTTCCCAGAACTCCAGAGGTGGCCTTATTTCACTTAGGCACATGTAAATTGCCCAGATACTACGGCATACTTTGTATATACTTATTCTCAGCCATCAAACTTTCTATAGCCAGAGCTTGGAAATTCGGATATTGTTACAACAATGGCATACATATACTCCATGGAAAAAATTATACATTAGGTCTGACTTTTTCGAGTTAGTTTGAACGGAATGGAAGCGTAGTTTTGACACCCTCTGGCTATTCAACTTCGAGACTTATTGTATATTGATCTTGATATGTGTTCACCATATCTGTTATTTTGAATCTTTATTGCTATGTATATGTGACTTTGGAAATGTAGTACGCTTTGGTCGTACAGTTGTTATATTTATTTTCTGAAAAAACAAATAAAACTTAAAACATTTTTTTTTTTTTTAAATCTGCCTTTTATTTGAAAACATCACAGTGGTATATTCAGATGCAGCTTCTGAGTTTATTTAAAATACAGCTCAAGGCATTTCAGCAAACAAGCCTTTATCAAGAGCATAAAATCAGTAAAGTTTCAAAACAAGCTGTAGTAGCCTAGCAGAGTTCTCAAAAATATTTATAGCCATCAGTCCTGCCTACCTTCCTCTAGCCACACCCCTTCACAGGTGTGCTGAGTCTGGCTTACATCAGGGCTGTTACCTATCACTATCCTATTTAGTTAGGAGGTGTCAAAAGGAAAAATAAAGTTGCAATTAAGTAAGCCAAATGAAAGTCATTTAATTGGTCAGATGACACTTCATAACAAAAGGGGCTTCCATTCTAAATATGTTCAGTTAACATTCTTTAACATCAATCAAGAGTTGATACACAAAATATTTCATTCAATCCGGTTCATCCGGTGTTTGTCTAATTTCTAATTCACATTTTCGCCAATAAAAAATAATGTTCTTATTTGCTACATAAATAGATGATCCATCAAGATATACATTATTTATAGTGTATCCAGAATTAATCCGTGCTTACCTTATTGCCGATAAAACATACAACATTAAACAACTAAATCTCTAAATGATGCATAAAATTATGTATTGATAACATGTTTCAGAGACCGGCAACCAATCAGGATCGGTCTCACAAGATCACATGTTAATTTGTTGTGCTGTATTTTAAATAAACTCAGAAGCTGCATCCGAAGATACCACTGTGATGTTTTCAAATAAAAAGCTGATTTTAACTGCAATCTTGTGAGTATAACCTGTTTGTGCACCTACCTCACTGTTTGAAACTTGCTACACTATTGTGAGTATCTTGGAAGTGAAAGAAGTCAGGTTAACTTAGAGGACGTAAGCAGTTTGAATCCCCTACGCCGCCATATTCAATATTTCTA
>CAJPDP010911490.1:0-12216 GCA_905336975.1 Bombina variegata variegata
CAAAGCACATTTGAAAATAAAAGTTAGTATTAAAGTTTCTTAAAATTACAAGCTCTATTTGAAACATGCAAGTTTATTTTTGGCTTTCTTATTCTTTAAATTTACTTTGTTTTCTTGGTTTCATTTGTTGCATACCTGCATAGGTTCAGTGGCTGCAATGTACTACTGGTAACTAACTGGTGATTGGTGGCTACACACATTTGCTTCTTGTCTTTGACTCACCAGGTGTGTTATGCTTGCTTCCAGTAGTGTAATGCTGCTATGTAGCTGACTTTCAGGGACAAACTCATAGTTATATGCTAGTAATAGTGAAATCATAAAGTGCTCTAACACATTAAAGCATGTTTTATTTGCACGTGTATGTCCATGTAAGCATACACATATGCATAGACCTTGTATATACAGTATCTCTAACAAAATGATGTTTATTATAATAGGAAGGACAAAGACACTTCCATTTAATGGGATATAGAACAGAAAATGTTTAATTGATGTTATATAAAAGCACTAAGCAGTGGGTTATACTTAAAGGGAAAGTCTACCAGAATTTTTGCTGTTTAAAAAGACAGATAATTCCTTTATTACCCATTACCCAAGTTTTGCATACCCAACACTGTTATATTAATACACTTTTACCTCTGTGATTACCTTGTAGTTAAGCCTCTGCAGAATGCCCCCTTATTTCAGTTCTTCTGACAGACTTGAATTTTAGCCAATCAGTGCTCACTCCTCGGTAAATTCACGTGCATGAGCTCAATGTTATCTATATGACACACATGAACGAAGGCCCTCTAGTGGTGAAAAACTGTAAAAATGCATTCAGATTAGAGGCGGCCTTCCAGGTCTACGAAATTAGCATATTAACCTACCTAAGTTTAGTTTTCAACTAAGAATACCAAGAGAATAAAGCAAAATTGGTGATAAAAGTAGATTGGAAAATTGTTTAAAATGACATGCCCTATTTAAATCATGAAAGTTTTTTTTAGACTTGACTGTCCCTTTAATGTCCATTTAACCCAGTATTGCATGCAAAATAAGTATCATATTATATATACGTGGTAGAATTACTTTTAAACGGATATGAAACTAAAAAAAAGTATTTTGTGATTCAGAGCATACATTTTTTTTTTAAAGTTTTCAATTTACTTCTGTTATCAAATGTGCTTCGTTCTCATGGTATTCTTTATTGAAGAGATACCTAAGTACGTGTAGGAGCACTACATGGCCGGAAATAGTGCTGCCATTTAGTGCTCTTGCAAATGGATAACATTCTTGCAAATGGCTGCTGCTATATAGTGCTGCACTCGCATGCTCCTGAGCTTACCTCCCTGATTTTCAACAAAGGATACCAAAAGAACAAAGAAAATTGGATAATATAAGTAGATTAGAAAGTGATTTTAAATGCATGCTCTATCTAAATTATGAGAGAAAAATGCTGGGTTTATGTCCCTTTAGGATTTGGGGCCGATTTATCAAATGTCTGTCCGACATGATCTGCTCAGTAGATCATGTCCGCCGCACATCGATAAATGCCGACAGCGTATCATTCTAGTGAACTGCTTGTGCAATGCCGCCCCTATACGATCAGGCTGAGTGTCAATCAGCCTGATCGTATAGGATTGGGCGGATTGATGTCCACAGCCTCTTAAGACCGCTGCTTCATAACTGCTGTTAATCCTGAAGGCTCGCGCGGAAACAGGAGCATCAGGGGCCATTCCACCCTCGATAAATCGGCCCCTTCGCCTGATCTTTTGCTATATGTTAAATATTGTAAAGCACAGCATTTGTTAAATATTTAAAACACAATGCACACATTAAACAAACAAAAAAACAACAACACAAAGATATTTTTTTAACAGTATCAACAATTTATTGCAATAAAAACAGCAATATATGATTATTAATATTTCAAGTGCCTCGTGTTTTCCCAAGTACAATTACACATTGGAATGTGCTGCAAATCCCTCTGCCAAAAACACTTAAATAGTTGCAGGAAAAAAAAAAATAACATAAGATTAGACTGAACACAACATGACAACAGCTCAGAAATTGTCTGGAAGCAGCCAGCCCTGGCTACATGCAATATACAGTATTTCCTGCGTGTGCATGTTACTCCTTTTTTTTATATGGAAGAGGTTAAAGGTAGCACCAGATTTTCAGAGTTTATAAATACATCAGAATAGTGCTTGTCCCTTGTGACACCTTGTGCAATATATATGGAGCGCTTTCTGCTGGTACGGCCAACCTATTTCACAGGTTCCATTGCATTCATGACTTACAATGCAGAATTCTCTTAAAACCTATAAAAAATAGCTGTGAATAAAACCAAATTACGAAAATAAAAACACATATTAAAAGTTAAAAAAAATACTGAAACGTATAGCTAGCGTAAGGAGGATATAAAGGGTGTACAGACCTATAGAGATGTCTGCAGTGATATTTGTGTTGTTTATGTTGGGAGAAGAGAGAGATTGTGAATTGTAGCTCTATATTTAAAAAGCCTGCAGTATTTTTACCTTAGAGCATGCAACAAACAAGCACATTGCAGAATAGCTGACAGTTATTAAAAAGAATCTAAATCACCCCAGGAGAATTAAGGGTTATTTATCTATTGTATCTAACTATGCATTTTAAATGTTATCTGTTTTCTAATTTAGTTTTGCATTATAAATCTATGCATGCACAGTGTTGTGATTTGTAATAGTCTGCTGTCCATTATGCATTATAACACCTTAATAAAGGGATTTTAGGTCCAACTTTAATGAAGTGGTTCTGTTGCAATTGATGTTCGTCTATCTCTATCCATCCATTTATCTAACAGAAATTAAATGTAATACAATAATTTTTTATTAAAGTCAGTTTTATCCCTTTAGCTGCCGGAAAGGGCTGCAAATTGCAGCAGCCTAACACATTTTGGGGTTCACAGCATCTTTCATCTCTTGTTTTGTTTTGCTAATATTTTGCAAAGCTGCATTGGACTACCCCATCTCAGTACATTATGGAGATATATTTGTAGTTGCTAAACGACCGCTAAAGCATCAAATGCAGATCCAGAAGGGTACATGCTATGGCAGGCATTAATCAGCATCATAGTAAAGATATTTAATACTACTGAACCAATTGAAAGGATGGTACTGTATAGTAATGCATTGATAGCCCTGTTATATGACAACAAATATCTGCCACAGATATATCCAGAGCTTGATTACAGAAGGATTACAGAATAAATTCAACTGATTCTTCAGCTTTAAACAATCCAGTTTGTATTAATATGCTTCAAATACACAAGTCTTGCTATGATCTGGTGGTGACGTGGTTAAATCATATTTAAAAGATGTATAAATGATCTTTCCTTTGGTAAAAACAGTTTAGATGCCTGGCAGGAAGGTAAACAGCACACCTAAGACTTACTATGGTCTCTATAAGATTACAGAGAACACAGTGACACTGTGCTATAAAGGGGCTATAGAAGGTGCAAAGAACTCAATTTGAACATTACTATTATTTTTAACAATAATTTTAAAGAATGATAACTGGATGGCACAAAGACATTCTGCTGTAAGATATGTAACCTATTTTCAGTTTGCCACTGTACATTCGCAACCCCCCCTTCCCCTAGAAGTCAGCTTTTTAAAGGATTCTTTAAAACCCTTGGCAGATGAAGGGTTAAAGAACTATACAATTGTTTATTTCACTTGAAAACCTTTTCACAAGGAAAATAATAATATACACACTTTTGGCATGGTTTGATAGAAGGAAACAGAATTACTTTTCATTTTAAATGCCACTCACTTTCACATTTTATTTTTAAGAGAATTGGGTACAAAATTGAAACAGCTTTAGACACAATTAGATGGAAATTAAGATTTTTTTTCCCCAAAATTTTTGAGAAGTCCTCAATAACTGACATCAAAGATGTTGGACACAGATAGTAAATTATGACTACACATCTGTGTTTACAGGCATATTCATACAGACACTGGCTTCTGTAATAAAAATAGCTTCCTTTAAAACTTATCAGACTGACAAGGTTACTTACTAGAAGAAAATAAATTCATAGGTTGCATGTAGGTGCATTTATCAAGTGTGAATTTGCACAGTGTGTGTGACACACCACTCTCTGAATATTCAATTGGCTGTGCATATGCCTATAAGTACATTTTCATGTCTGAAAGCGTTTAAATTAACTTTTTAAACAAAAATGTTTATATCATTATTTTACATGCAAAAAGGTTAACGGGAGAAAATTGTGAAAAAAAATAAAAATTTGCATTGACTTGTTTATGGATAGCAAATGATAATTAAACTATTTGGAAATAAGCAGTATTGCACATCTGAAATAAGATGACTGTTTTTTGCTTTTATATCCAGGTTCACTGAACATTTCCAGCCAGGGAGAGCTAACAACGCGTTTTACAGATATGTCAGGTCTCCAATTCAATTCATGGTACAAAATCTTTACCTGCAGGATGTGTTTTTTAAAAACCTGAGCCATGCATTAAACTACATAAGTATTCAGTGTTAGAGGAAACTTTCTGGAATCAGTTTGATTGACAAGATGGCACTGAGCTGCCTTTCGAATTTCTCATTATTCCAAGAAAACATAAACAAACAAAAAAAAGAAAAGATTCAAACAGTTAAACAGAAATGAAAGTCAGAATTAAACTTTCAAAATTCAGACACATAAGATTTTATATAACTTCCCAATTTACATATATTGTCAAATGTACTAATTATTTTGGTATTTTTTATAGCGCATACCTAGATAGGCTAGGAGCATACATGTGTTCTGAGCACTAATGGTAACAGGTAATTGCAACAATGTTATATATTGCTAAGCACTATAGGACAGCACATAACATTGCTACAAATATTGTTGCAACCACTGCTGCCTTATTGTGTTCAAGACGTGCACACTCCTGTGCCTACCTAGATGTGCTCTAAATAAAGTATAGCAATAGCACAAAATACATATGCTAAAAAAATACATTGAAAAGTTGTTTAAAACTGCATGAAGGTTTTCATTTTGACTTTCACGTTACTATAATAATTTAAATATCAGGGTAAAGTCAACATTTGTTACAGTCTGATATTTTACAGTTATTTTTGTTTAGTAAAATGGCACAGAGCAGCAATTAATAAATCAGAAATCTTCTAAAAAATAGACTCGTTAAAACTGTGGGCTTTTTCAAAACCAATAGCATTTTGTTCATGATTTTGTGACTATTAAAGGGACATAATACTCAAATATTTTCTTTCATGTATATGAAAGAATAGCCGTCAAATTTATTGAAAATATTTTTTTGTGTAAAAAGGGTTAAGTTAAAGCTGTTTAAATTTAAGGGGAAACTGTCAGGAAGTGCATAATAGTGTACAACTGGGCGTTGACCATTTGCTAGTTGATAGGAACAACTCCCACAGACCAAAAAAAAAAAAATGGTTTAATCAGCACAGGAACTTTTTTCAAAAAACAAAGCTCTGTAATAAATTTTGGTACATTCGCTATTAGACTGAACAAAGAAACATTTTGAGTATCATATCCCTTTATTTTAAAGGAGCGATATCCACCTGCACTCCACAAAGACCTCAAACAGATCAGGTCTTTACAGTCTCTGCATAAATAAAAGGTACATTTGTTCACCAACTGTGCCCATGAAATCCTAAAACCTAAGTCCATTTCTGGCCCTTGACAGCAGCCGGACACCGCTGATTTAAAGACTGTAATACCACATTTTATTAAATATCGGTAATTCTTTCACACTATATTAACTCTTGTGAAACCCAGCACAGTAGTGACGCCACATATAAGAAAACATCAACAAATACCAGGGGGTTGAGAAAAGTTTGCAGTACGAAATTACGAGATCTAATAACATTTATACAGTCATTTTTTTTAACTTTGTTCATGTTCGACAATGCCTCTACATTCTATTTGTACAAAATATTCTATATTTCTTTTTTCTAGGCCTCTATAGAGTGTGGATTACTTCTTAAACAAATTGCAAATTAAATTGGCGATTTATTTTTAATTAAAAAAAAAAATGGACTTTTATCAAGAATAGAGTATTCTGTACATACCTTGTCACAGTGCCTCCTATACAATTTTTTCATGCTTATTTTAAATAAAATAGGAGGAAGTGAATTACAGAATACAGTGAGTGGATTAGAAAATAAATATGTATATATATATATATATATATATATATACTGCATATATATATGTATAATGACTTTTTTTGGAATGGTTAAACCTTCCTGGAGTTTGGTGACCTTGTGTGTGTATATTATACTGTAAATAAGCTAGTAGTAGCCTCTTATAGAAATTTGGCACTCTGTATTGGAGCAGCGGTACCATCTTAATTGCCACATTCCTTAACCCTTCCAGCACCTTGGTATTCAAGGTCAGCCTAGTACTTATTCATAAACCTTCTGGTTTACAAAACTCATTTAAATACAATTAAAATGTTCATGTTTTGATAACATGGGCCAAAGTAGTTAGAAGGAAGTGGCAGGTAAATGTCAGGTAAAGGGTGCCACTGCTAATATGAGGCTACTATGTTGCATTAACCCCTTGGATGCCATAGAGGACTGCAACACATTGTATCATCATCTACAAACCTGAAGCCTATTAAGTTGGATGATGTATAATGTTTAAAGGAGTCTTCACAATACTAATAAGTTTTGTTTACGTTTTTATTACTGATATTTTATGTCCTGCCCCTCCTTATAACTTCCTTATCAAAGGCTGCATGTCCTAGGCATGGTCACACTTGGAGAAAATGACTGTCTTTGTTAAGACATTATGCTATCTCTTTAGCACTGAGAGTCTTTGACAAGGTGAAAGTTGCAGGGACGGGCACATATATTTATGAAGCTAGATGCTTTCTTTAAAAAAAAGAACATTTACTTTAAATAAATAATTATTTAGAACTTAAGAGGCTTGGGAGGGAGTAAAGGAGGAAAACAAAAGAGAGAGAGAAATGAGACATAAAGATGGAAAGATATAAAAGAGAGAGATGAAACCGATAGAGGAGAGGTGTAAGAGAGAGAGAGAAAGAGAGAGAAATAAGAGAGGGAAAGAGAGAGATTGTTGAGAGAAAGAGAGAGAGTGGTGGGAGAAACAGAGATGAGAGAAAGAGAGAGAGATGAGAGAGAGTGAGAGAAGGAGAGATGAGAGAGAGTGAGAGGAGAGAGACAAGAAAGTGAGTGAGAGGAGAGATAAGAGAGAGTGAGAGACAGAGAGATTATAGAGAGTGAGAGAAGGAAAGATGAGAGAGAAATAAGAAAGAGAGAGAGAAAGAGAGAGAGAAAGAGAGATGAGAGAAAGAGAGATGAGAGAGAGAGAGTGGTGAAAGAAACAGAGATGAGAGAAAGAGAGAGAGATGAGAGAAAGAGTGAGAGAGAGAAGGAGAGATGAGAGAGAGATGGAGAGATGAGAGAGAGATGGAGAGATGAGAGAGAGAGAGAGAGAGAGAGAGACAGTGAGATAAAGATTATAGAGAGTGAGAGAAAGATTATAGAGAGGGAGAGAAGAAGAGATGAGAGAGAGAGAAAGAAAGAAAGAAAGAAAGAAAGAAAGAAAGAAAGAAAGAAAGAAAGAAAGAAAGAATTTTGCGTGATCTTTCCCTGTGCTGGCGAGTTTTTTATGATTGGGCTCAGAGAGAGATGGGGAAGGATAAAGAGATGGGAAAGAGATGGTTTCTAAACAAAAAAGAGCATTTATCTTGAGAACTATTTAGAGCAGAAGGGGCAAAGAGAGAATAAAGAGGCTTCCAATAGGCTTATGGTTTTAAGTGATGATAACAACAATGAATAATTTAACTTTTTATCAGCCAGAGTTGTTTTGCAATCCCAGCTGGAATTAAATGGTTAAATGGCCCATTCCTTACAAGAGGCATTGTCACTACTTATGCCAAAAATCAGGTTAAAGGATATACAAAAAAATGAAAAACAAACACAGTCCCTGCCACAGAAATTTAAACGAAAGTCGTAATACACTTCTTTTTTTAAAAAAATACAAATCATAATTCTCTCCTTTAAATTCCTTTAGAAAACAACATTTTTGTCCATGTACACGCTTGTATTGCACGACTAAAAATATTTCTATTTGTCCGAGAATGTTACATGTCAAAACGATTTTCGCATGCAAAAGGTGCACAGTTATTCATATATATTTATTTATATATATCTATATTTTTTGCAAGATTAAATCATGTAAACAATATTGAGATCAGAGTGACAAGAACAAAATGTAGCTTGCAAACTCTGGTTCTCAGCCAGGAATTCAGATACGTAAAACAGCAGTTCTCAAACAAAACTGGTGTTAAGTTATGATCCTTTCACTGCTGAAACAGATAGTGCTGGAATGCGCTACAAACCAGCAATAAAAGGGTTTTATATATATATATATATATTACATCCCACTGCGTAAATGCTGCACAGCATAGTGATAATGACTATTTTCACACATTCTTTCGTAATTTGAAAATCATATATAGAATTTTTATTAAAGGGACACAACCCAATTTTTTTCTTTCATGATTCAGATAGAGCAAGCGATTTTAAGCAACTTTCTAATTTACTCCTATTATCAATTTTTCTTTGTTCTTTTGGAATATTTATTTAAAAAGCAGGAATTTAAAGCTTAGAAGCCAGTCCATTTTAGGTTCACCCTGGATAGCGTTTGCTTGTTGGTGGCTACATTTAGCGACCAATAAGCAAGCATAACCCAGGTTCTGAAAAAAAATGGGACGGCTCCTAAGCTTTACATTTCTGCTTTTTAAATAAAAATAGAAAGAGAACGAAGAAAATGTGCTAATAGGAATAAATTAGAAAGTTGCTTAAAATTGCCTGCTCTATCTGAAGCATTAAAGAAACATTTGGGTTTAGTATCCCTTTAAGTCTCAGATGAAGGATGCATTTTGAAATGTATATACTTAAAAGGATATTAAACAGTAAATAGAAGCTAAACATAATGATGTATTCAAAGCAAAAGTTAGCATTATAAATAATATGCAAATTTATTTTTTGCAATTATATATATATTTTTAAATATTGACGATATAAGTGTAAATGTTTTGTTTTTATAAAGTAATAGATGCAACCATGTTTAAATTTAAGTTTTGCCCTAATCTATCTCTCCTGCTGAGGATAAACAGGGACAAATATAAAACAAACAATGAAAAAGACTTGCAAACAAGACTGAGTGGAACCCCTGTTAGATTATTACTTTAAAAATCTTATGTTCCACGCAGCCTTGTTTGAACAGTGTCTTTCATTGCCTGTTTTATATCTGTCAATAGTTGTCCTCAGCAGGAGAGATAGAAAAGGCAAAAACAAGTTCAAACATGGCAGCACACATTATTCTATAAAACCTCTGTGGAATTTAGAAAAATATTAATTTTCAGACTTAATTTACAAGAAAACAGGACAAAATAAATAATGAAAGTACACTGCAAAGTTTTTTTAAATACACATAATAAATTATTTTATATTACAATCTCATACTGTTTAATATCCCTTTAAGGACTTTCCATGATCAATTCTAATTAGCCTTAAAAGTTTGCCAATTAAATGTACCAGACTTTCCATATTTGGAGTGGGCAATTATCGTACCTCCAGATGTTATGGACTACATCTCCCATGATGCGTTGCCAGCATTATGGCTGAAAGAGCATTGTGGGAGATGTAGTCCATAACATCTGGAGGGCCTATAATTGCTCATTCCTTAGATCCATAAGCCTGTTTAATTAAAAGCTGTGATGACACATATATTCCTAGAAATATTCTGGCTGTTTGGCTTAAGAAACTAATAGATTTTTTAAATTATTTTTTTAAGGTGAGAATTAGGAGCTACCTCCTATTTTAATTACATGAATAATTACACATGACTTGAGCAGAATCTTGTGTATTATATTTCTTAAAATCTGTAGATTTTCTTATCTCAAACAGATTCTCAGTACTTAAAAATTACTCAAATGCATTGCAAACTCTTAAGGTTAATCCACTTTAACCCCTTGACTACTAAAGAGGGCTGCAGACTAGTGAATCTTTTTGCACATATAAAATAAATCTTAGGGGTTAATAACAACCCTTTAGAAAAGCATATAAAATCATTTGTCCACAATCCTCTCAAAATCTTTATCATCTTATTAACTCTTGAAATATTAGAGTGCCAGAGACAGGGTTAAACCTCTGCATAACAATAAAATACCATGCCCTCTCTTGTAATCAAGGGGTTAATACCAGTGAGCCCAGGAGTTACATTCCCATCGTGATCGTGTAATATCTTATATGAGCTGCATTTTTACAGTATTTTTTTTTTAATGTTCTGTGCCTATTTTGACAGCAACATTGACCAATTAGCATGATTTTTGTTTTCTTTCTTGCCAGTATGCATAATGTGTACTGGTGAATAATGTCTTAAAAAAACAAACATAAAAATAATCAATACCCCAATGCCATGCAGCATAATCGGGCTCCCATTATAAACAGTGTTGGCTTTTGTAGCATTAGAAACAATATGGTTCCTTTTGTGTTGTATGTTTCAAAGCCACGCTGGAGTGGTGCTCTGTTAATGAAGATTTTTGCTACGTCATGTACTGTATGGCCCACAAGGCTGCTAGGATAGGGGTCACTTTCCAGTGGCTTATTTATAAGCAGAGTCAAAAAGCTGCTTTAAAAATAACCCCACCCCCATCTTGCTTATCTTGCCCAAAAAACTCCTAGGGAAGCCATACACTGCTTATTTTGCTGGTTATTTTGCTCACATATCTTTAGATGATTCTTTTAGTCCAATATACAGAGCTATCCCTCAAAGCTCAAGAATCGCATCACATACCCCGTTTCTCTTCAAAATCCACCTTAGAATTTCACCCCAAATAAATAAATGGCGCTCCTGAAAAACCCTTGCCATAGAATGTTGTCAATATATAGTCTGCAGCTTTGAAATCCCAGATTTGGTTTCATTCTGTGCCTTGTGTCCATATTTCTTTCTTGAATTTCTTTCTTTCTTTCTTTTTTTACTTTTTCTTAACACCTATTTGTTTTTATTTTTTTATTTTTTTCAGATGATTTTATTTTTCAGGTCCTCTGCCAAACGCATGTGAAGTGACTATTGTCATAGAACTGATTATTGGCGTGTTGGATCCAAGTAATTGATTTTTTTCATTGTAATGAACAGGCCCTGGAAGATTTTAAACTTCAGGAGGTGATTTCTCAGAAAGCACAGCATCGATCCGCTCATCTTCAATAACTACTGCAAACAAGGAAAAACACGGGTGAAACAGTGACAGAGATGAAGAACTCAAGGTTTCATTTTTCTACTATCCTAAATTCACAAAATGTCAAAGAACCCTATGGTGAACTATCCGATCCGCGTTTTACCTTATGGATCTGATTCATTAAAGGGACATAGAATCCAAAATTAAACCTTCCTGATTCAGTGTGAGCAAATAATTAAAAAATAAATCCAATTTACTTATTTTTGACATTAACCCCTTATCTTGAAATCCTTTGTTAAACTTACCTGCTTGCTCTAAGAGCATACTGACGTAGACTTAGGTGCGTGCACATAACTTTGGGACTATATGAATAAAAAATGTTTTTGCAAATACTACTGCTTACCATATAGTGCTCAAGACACATCTACACTCTTCAGTATACCTAAGTATGCTCTCACGAAAAAAGTGAAGTTTAAACTTATGTTAACTAGAGAGATTTTTTTTTTTAAATGTTCTGTCTCTGTCTGAATCATAAAAGTTTAATTTTGGCTTCCATGTTCTTTTAAAGGGACATTAATCACCTTGTCTTGCTATAGAATACCATATCAGCCATGTGTAAACATTTTAAATACAAATTAACATCTTGCAAGATGCAGTTGTTTTTGCAGTAGTCAAACTCCAATCCAGAGTTGTTACTAGAGGAAACAAGGCTATCCACTATTATTATGTTAGCAAAAAAGAGATTTGTTTTACAGTTTATCTGATCATCTCTGCTGAGGTCTATTAAGGACAAATATGTAGCAGGGTTAGGCTTGAGAAGTCTGCAGTGTGCACTCTGAGTTCTGAGAGTTAAAGGCCACTAAAGTAAAAAAAATACGTGTTAATCCATTAGAGCAAAGCTCGACAAACCACTGGTTCCTGGTATTTTACCCATGGATCCTAACTGTTTGGGTTATTCTCCATATATCTATATTTTTTTTTTTTTAAATTCTTT
>CAJPDP010911722.1:0-10281 GCA_905336975.1 Bombina variegata variegata
GCTCAATTCACAAAATCCTTGTTCTTTCATATATATATATATATATATATATATATAGTACTTTGGAGCCCTTTACAGTCAAGTAGCTGAAAACATCACAAATCATATTTATACAATATTCATACTTAATAAAGTGTTAAATGTGTATGTACTGTAAATATTTCACATTCCAATGTTCTTCACAAAGGGGAATATGTTCTAAGTATTTTAAATATATATACTATATATATACTATATATATATATATATATATATATATATATATATATATATATATACATACAGGTAAATGTTTATATCTATACCTATATATAATCCTACATATAAAAAGACATAGATGTTAAACCCCATGCCGCCTTTTTTTTTAAGATCCGAGACCTCATATCTTTAATCCTTATAACTTTTTTATGCAATTTTTTAAAATATTTTTTATCAGACAGTGTTATTATGAGTGTCTGTATTTTTACATGTCTTTTTATTTTGTATTTATTCTTTTATTATCAGTTATTTGTAGAGCACCAACAGATTTTGCAGCGCTATAAACATAGGTATTATATGAAAGGTAACATTTATAAAAGACAACTAGGTAGAGGGCTCTGCCAAGAGTTGCACTGTTGTAAATCAGCTTTGATGAAGGTGATCTACAAAACGGCTGGGCTTTCTTGCTAAGGGGGTTCAAGTGGAGGATAGAAACTGAGATAAGAAAAGTTAGCATATGTTGTATGTATCCATGAACAGTAGAGTCTTTAAGGAGAGCTGGAAACTTTCAAACTAGGTGAGAATCTTTTGGAGTGTAGCAGAGAGTTCCACAACATAGGGGCCATTATCTACAATTACCACAGGTCTATCATGGTGAAATTTGTAGTACTGTATTGCAGCTGCACAAAAGAGGGGATAATGAGTATTGCTTACATGGTTAGGGTGGTCACGTTCTGGAGGAAATTGTTGTGTTTTTGTTGTGGTAATATTGTAAGTGCTTATTTTACTAATCTTGACCCGTGAGTGACCAGGAAAGGCAGTGGGTCTGGGTATAACAATCAAAATTGTCAATGGGGGTAAGTCTTAGACAGGTAGCAAGCCAAAGAAAAAATAAATATCAGTTGCAGGCTCAAATGAGCAAGTGTGAAACTGATATGGTCATTACCTCTATAAAAAACAAACCCCAATGTCTGCAGATAATTATTTCAATAATTAGGAAGTCAATTCTTGCTTTGTCTCTGTCAATAGGATAAATGAATTAGAGAAAACAAAAACAAACTCAAAAAATAATGATCTAATTCCATTCCCAAAATAGAAACACAAGATTTTTAGATGATATAAATTATATATGGATGGAGGATCTCCAGAAAGGGAAATCAGTAGTACTAGAACAAAATATTGAGACAAATGTGAATTAAATAGAGTTGGTATAAGGAGAGACAGAAATAGTTATATGGTAAATTTGAAAATAGTCAATAGAAAAATTAGATGTTATATGAATAGTTGTGAGGAGCTAAACAGAATTTATAATTGTTACATTTGTTTTAATGTGCTGTGTCTAGCATAATAATATAAAATATTGTGCAAATTATTTACACATAACCCATTGCCTGTCTATATTTTTGCTTATGCCCATTATATAGCCCATTATAAATTGGATATTGTACAATATTTTAACATGTCCAGGTTATAATACAATTGAAAACATAGGCCCCGTAATATCAGTATATTATGAAAATAAATGAATAGCAAGAATCAAATATGGCTCTGTGCTTTACAGCATGTAGGAAAAGGGCAAACGAGATGATTCAAGGGGTTCCTATAGACTGTCAGATTCCATATCTCGTGCCCTACATGATTGTGCAAGTGGAAAGTAATGCATTGTAATTGGGTTGGAAGATATATTTCATTATTTTCACAATTTATTTTCCTTAGGTGGAAAAAAATCTGAGGCAGCAATAAGCAACAGAGTTAGAGAAAACGGATGAACATGTTCAGCCTGCAGAAATACATGGATGAAAAACAAGAGACTTGGAATTATAGCCCGAGAGAATAAAAAAGGACATTTCATATAGAAAAGAAAAAAAAAATCATAATTACAGCCCTAGGTATACTATCTAAAATAGCAGCTATCTGCACCAAGACTCGTCATAAGACAACAAGGGCATAATAAAACCAACTGGGCTAGGGAAAAAAACAACTAAGTTTATTTTAGCATCAGCAAAACAAACAAAGGAGGGTGATTATTTTTTAACTGGAGGCAAGAACTGTTTTTTTTTTTAGCATTTTTGTCACAATAAATGTGTAATACCATACAGGTATAGTCAGTACATTTTTATTTAGCTTGCAAAGGATTTATATATCTTTATATCTTCATAAAATGGAAGAAATAAAGGCTCTGCTTTACAGATATGCACTCAAAAGTACACAGGACAAAAGGAAAGAAAGGAAATAACTAAAGAAAATACTAGATGGATCAATGCCACAAATTGTATAGTCATTAGAGCTTTGAGAATTGAAAGAGTCTGAGGATGTGCAGATTACAACCACACACTTTATTGTGTCTGCATTGCACTGCATTATCAATAATACATTTTAGCTACTAAAATGCATTAAACTGTTTACAAATATTTCCTTTACTTTCATTTTTTCATTGGAAATAGTGGATTTTCCATGTTAAAACCACCAGAATTTCATTACTGCAGTATTGGCTATAGAAAAGCTATTTAAAGGGATATGAAACCCAATTTCTTACTTTCATGATTAAGATAACACATGCAATTTTAAGCAACTTTCAAATGTACTCCTGTTATCAATTTTATTTGTTCTCTTTGTATCTTTATTTGAAAAGCAGGAAATATAAGCTTAGGAGCCGGCCCATTTTTGGTTTAGCACCTGGGTAGCGCTTGCTGATTGGTGGCTAAATGTTGCTCCTACAACATCTTTGCATATTATGACCTCTTGCCTGAGTACATTGTTACTTAAAGTTCAGTTCAAATTAAAATGATTAATTACTAAAGTATGCAGTTTGTTCTTTTGTAGTCTGTGGCAGTTCTAAGTACCTCCAAACCTCAAATGTGTCCTAAGGTTAGTGCTTTAATAAAAAGCAGTGTTATATGCATAGCCAGGAGAAAGATGGAGACGGAAGATGGGGAAGGTTTATATAAAAAAAAAATAGTTTGAATTAATGAGGGTCCCCACTAGTGCTCCTTGCACCTACATTTTTGCACCTTCAAAATGTAATGATCTAAAAGCCTTCTCTGTTTTTTATTGTATGTTGTATGTATTTAATATTCTGTATTCTGTTGCATACAGTACATAGCTAAATAGTTTTGTGCTTTGTGTATTATCATCTGCCATCTACACTACAGTTTTATTTTAGTACCAGTTCTACAACGCCCCTATTCATTATTTTAGCATCAGCAGTATTCTATGGTAATACAATCCCAGATGCAATAGTAACTATACATACTACATAAGAGATGTCTTGTAAGTCTTGTGTCACCTTTACATGTGAATAATAAAAACACTAAAGCAGCATTAGCTAAATGAAGAGTCTTTGTGCTACCAAAAGGGTACTGCACATCCGGATCCGTTATGAAAGGACGGAGTGTGCTGTACTATCCCCTGATCCATAACAAAAAGGTACTTTTCACTACCTTTTGTCCTACCTTTAGGAACATATTATCAGAAACAGCAGCTTTACGGTGACTCAGAGTAGAAGTGGTTGTTAAGGCATATAATAAAGAAAGAGGAAATGGAAGTTTTTTTCTAAGCTATGGAACAAAACCAGAAAAGTAGAACAAAGAAAGATGATGAGTGAAGAACTAATGGGAAAGCAGTTGGTTGAGATATTTAAAGGTAGTATTAAGGGAGATAAAGGAGGAGGTGAGATCTATAGTGGTAAATGAGGTAGTATTGGCTTTATATCTGCACTCTATATAGGTATTATTCAATATACATACACTATATGGCCAAAAGTATGTAGATGCCTGACCATCACGCCTATATGAGCTTGTTGAATATCCCATTCCAAAACCAGAGGCATTATTATGTTATTATGGAGTTGCCCCCCTCCATGTGGCTATAAAAGCCACAAGCCTTCTGGAGAGTTTTTCATAAGATTTTGGAGTGTGTGTGGGGGAATTTGTGCTCATTCATCCAAAAGAGCATTTGTAAAGTCAGGTATTGAGGTTGTACAAAAAGAACTGTCTCTCAGTCAGCATTCCAATTAATCCTAAAAATTCAGTGGGAATAAGGTCAGGGCTCTGTGCAGAGATCTCACTTTGTGCACAGGGGCACAGTTATGCTGCAACAGGAAATTATCTTTCCCAAATGTTTGCCACAAAGTTTAAAGCACCCAATTGTATAAAATGTCTTTGTATCCTGTAGCATTAAGATGACCCTTAACTACAACTAAAAGGTCTAGCCCAAACCCTGAGAAACAGCCCTAGACCACCCCCAGCCCTAGATCCCCCCCCCCCCCTTTACAGTAGCCACTATGGATGTAGAATGTAAAGTTCTCCTGGCATCCACCACACCTAGATTCTTGCATCAGGCTCCCAGATAGTGAACTGTGAAACAACACTAGAGAACAAGTTTCAACTGCTCAAAAGTACATTGGCATTGAGCATGTTGATGTAAGGCTTGTGCACAGCTGATCTGCCATGAAAACTCAATTAATGAAGCTACTTCTGATGATGTTGCTTCCAAAGACAGTTTGGAACACTGTAGTGAGTGATTTAACAGATTATAGGTGATTGGGACAGTTTTGTGAAGGTACTGAAGTGAAACTGATGCCACCTCTAATACTTTGGAACAATATTTTGATGCAAAGAAAAGGAAATTGATGGTATATATATATATATATATTTGCTTCCTATACTTAAGATTGGCGGATACAATATATGGCTAATATGGCTATATATTCTTCAAGCTTTGACCATCGCTTCAACCATCAGAATTCCAGTGCCAAGTGCACGTTTTTTCTGGAGTTTTCCAATTTGAAGCCTTTTCAATCCAATTGAAAACTTCAATATAACCTGTTTATCACAAGGAATTTGTGATGCTATGCCTCACATACTGACAATTTGACACCAGTCTTCCAATCAATAAGAAAATATATTTTTTTTTCTTTCAGCTTTTCAAATTATTTTGGCCTTTTTGAATTTTAACATCTTGGGCAAGTTTAAATTTGAGTAATTTTGCTTTCTTTTGTTTTTATTTTGGTAAAGTTATTGTGCTCGCTCGGTTCACATAATATACATATTTTTTTATTTGTTTAAAATATGGTTCAAACACATTTTTAAACTATGCAACGTACACAGATTAAGGGTCGGATTACAAGTGGAGCGCTAAATATTGCTTGAGCACAAGCGATATTAGTGCTCCACTGAGTAATACCAGCGCACCTTAATGTGCGCTGGTATTAAAAGTTAAGCACAATGCAAACATGAGCCCGAGTTCGCATTGCTAGGAAGCATTGTGCTTACGAGAGTGCGCTACCATAGGCTCCAACGGGAGCTTCATTCTGATGCTGTCAGAGAAGGCATTAGAGCCTAAGCGCAACAAAGGGGGTAAGTAGTGCAGCGATGGCAGCAAATACAAATATATATGTATGTGATTATAAAAATTGTACAATTTTTATTTTTTAATAAATTATACTACACTGTATTTTGGAAGCATTTGGGGCATATTTCTAAAATTAACCAGAGAATTAACCAGCGATAAAGGCTACAGCGAGCTTGTAATGGCTGGTTATTTATCGCACCCCCTCAAACGAGGAAATGTACCCGTTTTGCAGGTACGTGCTAAATTATCCCTGTACTTGTAATCTAGCCCTAAATAGGATCATTCAAATTTTATAAATTTACTAATTGCAAATATTAATTGATATTTATTATTAAGTATAAAAAAATTGCATTCAAACATATAAGTAGCCAACATTATTCCTAAGCCAGCATGTTTTATTTTCACTTTACTCGCATATTTTATGCTTCTATGAATGTAAGTGGAAATCTTTGCAAAAACTCTCTTAAAAAAAATTCTATCACCTGTTTCTTTTAGTTTTTATTGTGCTTAACTAGATTTTGTCTAACACTTTTTTTTTTCCAGTTCAAATGTTGACTCTTCTTCAGAATTAGAATGGTTTGGAAATTAAACAAATATCACCCAAGCTTCAACAAGTATTCTGACTGGTTGGAAATCCAAGCTTTTATAAATAATCCATTTACAAAAAAACATAAATAGTAACTGAAACATTTGATCTATGCATTTATGAAATAGCTTATCATCTTCATTGGTTTCCATATGTCAAATCCAACCATATATTGGTATTTGATGGAGAAAACCTGCCTTGCATAGCATTAGCATTGGCACACAGTTCAATTGCATTGCTGAAAGTATGTCAGCTCTTATAACACTATTCATATATAACTGCGCTTCCAGGTGCTGTATTAGACATGCAGTTTATAGGGTTGACACCAGTATGTCATGTTTAATAATTTTCACTGAAAGTTTTCACTTCTTTTACATTAAACACACCTCTGGGAATTATTGTCTTAGCGTAGCTTCACTTCTAATGTGCATAAAACAGCACAATAGAATGCAAGGTCTGTTGCCATAGTAATAAACAATATGCTTACAGTTGTGTCTAAATTCTTGTGCTCCATGACCCATTTTTCCCATTCTGTGGCTTCTACCACACTCCTTTGTATTTGCAGAAGTTCTTTCTAAAGCTATTATTTGTATTCCTGATCTATAGTTCCCAATTTCTGTTAGAAACCATGTCAAATATCCTTTGTAAAACAATCATACAACTGGTGAACTCAATACAACTGCTGTAAGTTTCCCCCCTCTATTGAAATAGATAGTTTTGTATGGGTAACATCCTCCTTCCAAAGCTGTAATTTACAGCTCAGCAACACAGGGAGAGTAAAATATCTTCCCATGATTCAGGACTCATACTTTATTGATTCAGAACTTATTCAAGCACTAAACTATGACTAGTTTTATTTATTTCAGCTACACTCAGCTGAGTGACTACAGAATGGCTCCATTGTTTCGTATGAAACCCAATTTTTTTCTTTAATGATTCCGATAGAGCATGCAATTTTAAACAACTTTCTTATTTACTCCTACTATCAAATTTTCTTTGTCTCTTGGTATCTTTATTTGAAAAAGCAGGAATGTAAGCTTAATAGACAGCCCATTTTTTTGTTTAGAACCCTGGGTAGCACTTGCTGATTGCTACATTTAGCCACCAATCAGCATGCACTACCCAGGTGCAGAACCAAAAATGGTCCGGCTCCTAAGCTTACATTCATGCTTTCCAATCAAAGATACCAAGAGAACAAAGAAAAATTGTAAATTAGAAAGTTGAATAAAATTGCATGCTCTATCTGAATCATGAAATAAAGAATTTGGGTTTCATATCCCTTTAATAAACTTTCTTTATTTGTCAAAACTGACTGCTGGGATGGATACTTCTTCCCATATAAACCTCAATAAAATTTAGAGCTTTTTAAAAGTAAAAGTTCACTCACTTGTGATTACAAGTAAACTCCGGCTCATCCGGTCATTGTGGTGGCAATTGGTACCAGAATATTAAAGCAAAAAGAGTTGCCCAATTTTTCAAATTATTTTATTGGACAAATAATAAAGGTATGAAAAATACTTCCAGTCCAAATTATACAGGGCAACTCTAGCTTAAAGGGAAAGTCAAGTTCAAAATAAACTTTCATGATTCAAATAGTGCATGTAATTTTAAACAACTTTCAAATTTATCACCAATTTTGCTTTGTNNTAAACCTAGGTAGGCTCATATTCTAGATTCTTAGACCTTGAAGGCCACCTCTAATCTGAATGCATTTTGACAGTTTGTCACCACTAGAGGATATTAGTTCATGTGTCTCATATAGATAACATTGAGCTAACCCACGTGAAGTCTGTCAAAAGAACTAAAATAAGGGGGCAGTTTGCAGAGGCATAGATACAAGGTAATCACAAAGGTAAAAAGTATATTAATATAACTGTGTTGGTTAAGCAAAACTGAAGAATGGGTAATAAAGGGATTATCTATATTTTTAAACAACAAAAATTCTGACGTTGACTGTATCTTTAAATAAACCCAGATTAAGCAATACCAACTAAACATAGTAAACCAGATAATCTATCCCAAGAAAAATACACAATAAAGATAATATACTCAGCCAGTTCAGTCCTCCAGTGTACACTGTCTTTCTAAAAGCAGTTGCTTCCAGGAGTATGTATGTATGTGTTCAATGTTTAAAAATATTTTTCAAAAGAAAATGTAAAAAATAACAGTTTAAAAGTTTGTGAATAACTCCACTATTTGACCTTCACCTAGTGTACCTTCTATTTAGCGTACAATCAGACCAAACAAATTATATAATAGAAGTAAATTTAAAAATTATTTAAATTTGCATGTTCTATCCAAATCAGAAACAAAAAAAAATGTGGGTTTCATGTCCCTTTAATGGTACGTTTCTGTGAGTTAAGTTTATGTGGATCAATCATTTCAAATATGGAACGTACATAATAATATATGTCCCATATTTTAAATGATTGTATACTTTTGTTTATCTTAAATAGGACTATTGTTTCGCAACTAATGAGAGAAAAGAAGACTTTTAAGAACACAAACACAAGGAACACAAGGAAAAGCAGGCTAGCAGTTCTTTGATGCGATTTCAAATACAACTATTATTGTATTGGATCTAACAACAAGAAAATGAAGGCAAAAAGAATATTCAGTACATATGAGATAATTAAAATAAGTTATTGAGGATACAGAATAATTGTTGCTGCTTAAATCAAAATAACAGGATAGATAAAATACAGTGAGCAACACCAAGGACACCAAATAATAGGAATACAAATGTTTATTTCTGTGAATTAGGTTGCAATTGTTTTTTGTATCTGTCTGATATGCTTCTTATTAGAAAAAAATATGTTAAATTATGTGGAGAGATAAAAACGTAATTAAATGTATTATTTTGGATTAAAAGGACATGGTACCCATTTTTTTCTTTCATGATTTAGAGTACAAAATAAAAATATAATTTATTTCTATTATCAAATTTACTTTGTTTTTTTAGCATCTTTTGTTGAAAGGAGGGTAGGTATGCTCAGGGCGTATACTTTTTTGGAGCACTATATGACAGCAGATTTGCAAGAATACTTTTAGTTTATTGACTATTATCTATGGGAGTCAACTGGGTGGGAAGGGGAACAATTGACTTAAGATTCTGTGTGAAATAAAAAACATAACATACCATGAACACCCTTCAACTAATATGACCAATCAACCCTTTATCGAAAAGAGGAAATTCTCCCCTTTAAATATTATGTCAAATTAACTTTTAGTTATTACATGATCAAACAAAACTCAATGAAAACATTAGGCAGTCATCAGTAAATTGCATTAATCAGTTAAAGTAGAAAAACAAATGGAGGGAGGAGTAATAAGACTCAAAACAGTTGACTGTAGAGTGGTGGAAGGAGATAAGCAAATTGGAGACTGTCTCATTGATTACTCTGGTTCTTTCTGCGCTATATTAATTGATGCTCCTGAAAACAAAAATGAGTTTATTAGCACTAATCTTTTCACAAAGAATGAGTTTTTATTGACATGATCAGAATTAAAAGTAAAAAAAAAAAATTCTATAATTCTATGGGTCCAGATAATATTCATCTAATATACTTATTTAACTCTGTAACTAAATCAATAGACCAGGGCAGAGTAGTAGATGTAGTATATCTACTACACTGTTTCACAAAACAAACTATTTCATAAACGTTTATTTCCATGGTCTATAATAACAAATTGTGAAATGGGTAGAATATTAACTTAAGAATAGATTACACATTGTCCTAATAAATAAAGTATATTCAGCAGATGCGGTTGTAACTAGTGGCATTCCCCAGGGGGACAGTTGTGGGGCCTGTTTTGTTTAAAATATTTATTTAAGATATTTATCAGTGATATTAGTAAACAGCTGTAAGTCTACAAGGGAATGTGTTTTTTGTTTGCATATGATACAAAATTTGCAGTGTTCCTGGGAGGGTTGGATCAAAAGAGAATTGATATCAGAAATTGGAAGAACAGACAAGTGACTGGGATATAAAGTTCAAAATCACAAAGTGATTTAGGAAAGAAATATCCAAAGGCCTCTAGTTATCAAGCACCCGTAATTTGCTTGCATTCGCCGGCCCAAGACGCGCACCTAAGCTCGCCTCACATCGCCGCCGCGGACCTGAATATGTTCGCCAAAGTTATTA
>CAJPDP010911761.1:0-10874 GCA_905336975.1 Bombina variegata variegata
ATCATTCAGATCTATCACCGCTGATATCTATGGATGCTCAGACTCGGAACTCCCTCTCTTGGTGGATTCGTCCAGAGCAACTGTCCATGGGGACATCCTTCTTGAGACTGTCCTGGGAGATTGTGACCACAGATGCCAGTCTGTTAGGGACCCCCAAACTGCTCCCCAGCCTAAGAGCTCAAGGACTTTGGGCTCAGGAAGAGTCTGCCCTCCCTATAAATATCCTAGAATTGAGAGCAATTCTCAATGCTCTAACAGCTTGGCTGGTTTATCAAATTTCAATCGGACAACATCACTTCGGTGGCGTATATCAACCACCAAGGAGGAACTCAGAGCTTGTTAGCTACGAAGGAGGTGACTCACATTCTTCAGTGGGCAGAGTCTCACAATTGCCATCTCTCTGCCATTCATATCCCAGAGGTGGACAACTGGGAAGCAGATTATCTAAGCAGGCAGACGTTTCATCCAGGGAAATGGGCTCTCCATCCAGAAGTTTTCTTGATGTTAACTCTCAAATGGGGAGTTCCGGAGCTGGATCTGATGGCATCTCGTCAAAATGCCAGGCTTCCAAAATAAGGAGCAAGATCAAGAGATCCTCAAGCAGCTCTGGTAGAAGCCCTGGCAGTGCCATGTGATTTTGGTCTGATTTATCTGTTTCCAAACAGGAGCAGGCTTTGGTGATTCTAATAGCTCCAGCGTGGCCTCCCAGAACTTGGTTTGCAGACCTATTGAAGATGTCGTCATTTCCCCCGTGGAAATTACCTCTGAGGAAGGATCTTCTACTTTAGGGTCCCTTCCTCCATCCAAACTTAGTCTCTCTGCAGCTGACAGCTTAGAGATTGAACGACTAGTCTTGTACCGACGAGTTTTTTTTTTGAAGGTTATTGAGACTATGATTCAGGCTTGTAAACCTGTTACTCGCAAGATTTATTATAAAGGTATGGCGTAAATACCTTCATTAGTGCCGATCTAGGGGTTTTTCTTGGAGTCAAGTGAGAATTCCCTGTATTCTGTCCTTTCTTCAGGAGGGCCTGGAGAGGGGTATATCAGTCAGTACCCTAAAGGGTCAGATTTTGGTTCTGTCGATTCTTCTGCAGAAACCACTAGCAATTTTGCCAGATGTTCAATCTTTTGTCCAGGCTTTGGTTAAATTCCCTTTGTTTAGGTCAATTGCTCCTCCTTGGAGTCTTAATCTGGTTCTTAAAGTTCTGCAGCAGGCTCCATTTGAGCCTATGCATTCTGTTGATATTAAGTTATTGTCCTGAAAGATTTTGTTTTTGCTGGCAATTTCTTCTGCCCATAGAGTTTCGGAGCTTTCGGCTCTACAGCGTGATTCTCCTTATCTTATTCTTCTTGCGGATAAGGCGGTTCTCCATACTAAATTTGGATTCCTACTTAAGATGGTTTCGGAACGCAATATTAACCAAGAAATTGTTGTTCCTTCATTTTGTCCTAATCCTTCCTCTAAAAAGGAGCGTTTGTTGTACAATCTGGATGTTGTGTGTGCTTTGAAGTTCTATTTACATATATTTTAAATATTTTCGTCAATCTTCTGCTCTTGCCTTTTCTGGTAAACGGAGGGCTCAGAAGGCCACTTCTTCTACTCTCTCCTTCTGGTTGAGAAGTGTTATTCGATTGGCTTATGAGACAGCTGGACAGCACAATCTGGATGGTGTGCGTGCTTTGAAGTTCTATTTACAGGCTAAAAAAGATTTTCGTCAATCTTCTGCTCTTTTTGTTGTCTTTTCTGGTAAACGGAGGGGTCAGAAGGCCACTTCTTCTACTCTTTACTGGTTGAGAAGTGTTATTAGATTGGCTTATGACACAGCTGCCTCCAGAGAAAATTACAGCTAACTCCACTAGGGCTCTCACTTCCTCTTAGGTCAGATTTGCAAGGCGGACACTTGGTCATCATTGCATACTTTTTCCAAATTTGATGTTTTTGCCTCAGCTGAGGCTTCTTTTGGAAGGAAAGTTCTTCAAGCGGTGGTGCCTTCTGTTTAAGTTTGCCTGTCTTGTGTATCCCTCCCTTCCATTCTGTGGACTCTAGCTTTGGTATTGGTTCCCACTAGTAATTGAATGGATTCATGGACTTTCTATGCCATTGGAAAGAAAAGATAATTTATACTTACCTGATAAATTCTTTTCCTTCCTGGCATGGAGAGTCCATGACCGCCCTTATTTTAAGAAGGCTTTTGTTATTTTTCTAAACCTCAGGCACCTCTATACTTTTTGTGTCTTCTTCTCTTTCCATAATTCCTCGGCTGAATGACTGGGGATTGTGGGTAGTGGGAGGATACTTGAAGCTTTGCTGGGTTGTTCTTTGCCTCCACATGGTGGCCAGGAGTTGAATTCCCACTAGTAATTGAATGGTTTTGTGGTCTCTTATCAGGTAAGTATAAATTATGTTTTATAAATACACAATAATATTCACAAGCTACCTAGTTTGCTATTGCAAAGAATGTTTTCCTTTCATGATTGTTGATGCAAAATTGATAATCCACCTTAATAAAGCAAGTGACTAGAGAGACAAGGTGAGGGAGGGGGAAGAAAATCCTAGTTTACCGAAAAGCAGTATAAACTCGACCTTCTATGAGAGAAAATAGAAAAAGTAAAAAAAAAAAATCTGATGTATTTTACAGCAAAAAGGCAGTGTAATGGCCCTTTGCTACTTACAATTCAACAGCTTTCCAACTTTCCTACTCTCTTTGTAGCTTTGTCTTTGTAACTTGACAGTTTGAGAAGAAAACACATGAGAATTGCAGTTCCTAACATCATTGCACCACTGAAGCATAATATCACGTTCATCCTGGTTTTTCACAGCAACGCTTAAAGGGACATGAAACCCAAACATTTTCTTTCATGATTCAGATAGAATATGCAATTTTAAACAACTTTCTAATTAACTTCTATTATCTAATTTGCTTCATACTCTTAGTATCCTTTACTGAAAATTATACCAAGGTAGGCTCATTAGCTGGGCGTTAGCTGCTGATTTGTGGCTGCACTTATATACCCCATATTATTTGCTTACCAACGTGTTCAGCTAGCTCCCAGTAGTGCATTGCTGCTCATTCAATAAAGGATAACAAGAGAAGGAAGCTATATTGATAAAAGAAGTAAATTGGAAAACTGTTTAAAGTTGCATAATCTGACATTTACAAAATATTTTTTTTAGGTTTCATGTCCCGTTAAAAGGAGTATGTTGCGCAGAGTATCATAATACAAATATTTAGCAGCTTCAGAGAGGTTTAGTCTTCATGTCTGGCTCCGGAATCAACAATTAGGGACAACAGGCTCCTTAGCCAAACTAGTCAGGGTTATTTAAAAAGGAACCCCCATTTTTTCTTTCATAATTCAGAGCAATTTTAAATAACTTTCCAATTTACTTCTATTATCTAACTCTCTTCATTCTCTTTGTATCCTTTGTTGAAAAGCATACCTAGGTAGGCTCAGGAGCAGTAATGCACTACTGGGAGGTAGCTGCTCATTGGGAGGTGCACATATATGCCTCTTGCCATTGGTATTCAGTTAGCTCCTAGTGGTGCATTGCTGCTCCTTCAACAAAAGATACCAAGAGAATGAAGCAAGTTTGATAATACAAGTAAATTGGAAAGCTGTTTGAAATTGTATGCCCTGATATACAACAGCAGCGAGTACTAATAATTTTGATGCTACCACACCAGACTAATTTATGGCAATTTACACATACATACATATATAGAAACCACCACAAAATTATTTTCCGGGAATAAAAATTGGTTTAAATAATGTAATATAGCGGGGTAATTTGTGGTGGGCTATGTGGCGGTTTAGGGGTAAATAGTTTAGTGGAGTAATTTGTGGTGGCCTATGTGGCGGTTTATGGGTTAATAGTGTTGGGAGTTTTTTTAGGGGTTATAAATGTAGGGGGCTTATTGCGATGCAGGTTAGCGTGCGAGCATGGCTGAGTACGTTAACGTGATTGCAACTTCGCTAGATGAAGGCTTTTTGTGTGTGTTGGGTTGAGCTTACACGCAAACTTTTTACTTTCAACTCGTAATACAAGTGCAACCCGATGGAGTTAATGCATGAGAGGGAGTGCAAAATAGCGCTCCACTTGTAAGCTAGTCTAATGTGGGATAGCTATACTCTTATGTGGTAAAACCTTGATAATAAAATTTCAGGCTGTGTGAGACCCAAAATGCAGAACTTAATTGTTGCTTCCGCTATAGAAGGGAGAGACTTTATTTATACTTTGCAACATTTATACCCAAAACTCAGACCATGCCTATTTTTTTATTTAAATCGTTTTTATTGAGGTAGCAATGTCAAACATACAGAAAAAAATTAGTATGGCAACATGCCTAGATAGATAAATCAGTTTTTTGAATATCTAATACACAGACATTTATAGATCCTAAAAATAGGAGCAATTGGCCATATTGGGCAACCTCTTTTATATTAGTACATTCTAACCTATGGAAGCAATTATCTAACAGATATAGCATTTGGGACCAACAATTCTCTTTAGTAAATCTACATAAAATTAAGTAGGTCTCTAGGTGTCCACTCAATAGACATCCAGTTATAGGCAAGTTCAAATAAAAAATAAAAAATAAGAAAGAAAAGAACACATAGTAGATAACAGTACAAACATTAGTTCTCCTCGAAATTCTAAGAGCCTAAAGGATCTCTTTAACATCTAATGACCCTGAGGCTCCCGGGCCCAGACGATCAAGCACATATCATAGCTAGCAGTATGAGTCATCCTTACAATACTCGACTGGGTCCAAAGGAGCCCCAGAGCACAGGGAGGCTATAAGGTTTTAAAAAGCTACTAGGTTATGAATGGTATTCCCGAGCAACAGAGCGAATATAGTAAAAACAAGATTATGGAGATAAAGGGCTCTGCTACTCGGATGAGGCAGAGACTACCTAACTCTGCCTTTATATGCGGAGGGCTCAGGAATCCACTAACCGCAAATTTGTATAGTGAGGGGCGGAGCCAGCACTAAGCCAAGTTTCCCCCCCCTCCCCCAGAGCAAAAAGAAGCATGGAGGGTAGTTCTGCCTATGGTTGCGGAGGGTTAGAGTCAACCTCAACCACAATAGATCTAGAAATGGGGGGGAGCAAGTTATATATAGGGGGAGTATAATACAGTTAAAGATCATGTAGGCAATGTTAGCAACTATGACAGCTGTTTGTGCCCGATTTTTAGAGGTAAATTAACGTTATATGCTCAGTCAAACGAAAGTATATGAGCCTGTGCGTGCAATCATATAAAGCCAGAGATATGGACAATTGTCAACTATTTACAAGATATACTATAGACACATCCCCGACTGTAAAATACATAGGTCACCTCTAGCCGAATAGTAATATTAGAATCTAGAGGTCACTCATGGTCTCAAAATGTAGCATAACAGAATGGGTAAGGGTCGTTCTTGGGGCCACGGAAATATTAGGTGGTGGAATAAAACCTCCAAACTCATAAACAGCTAAGCAAAATAATATGAACTCCAGTATATTCTAGTTGTGAGAGTATAGTTTAGTGTTTGTACCCTCTAAAATTCTCTAGCCAGGGTTAATAAAGATAAACTCCCCTCCATTAAAAATGATATAGGCATAGTGAACTCTGCCATCCCGGCCACGGACACCAGAGACATCGCCAAGGGTAGTATGCATGTTACAGAGTATAGGTTGGGAGAGTGAGACACTTAAATCTCCTGTAGTTTTCACCCTAGTGAGGCAAGAATGGAGTCATGTGTACAGAAGAAAACAGAACATACAATATATACTTAACCGAATACATTAACCTAACAAATATACACAGAGGTGACATTCTATCTTATACAAAAAGTCTAGCACATTATATTTTACTTGCATCAATCCAATATGTGTATGGTAGGAGGAGTTGTATCTCTTAGTTATTGAGAAGTATGGTAGGAGAATGGCTCACCAAAGGCCTGACACACAAATTCCACCCCAGGCCATCCAAGGACCAGCCAAAGTACAATAGATACCAGTCACAAAGCAAATAGTTCAGGCCTTAAGGCCGTCATGAAATTATGAAATTATTAGGCTGCATCTCTCCAGAGTAAGGCACGTCAAGGGGAGCATTTTTACCCAATACCAGACCTAAGAGAACCGTTCTGCTGTGGGTTGTGCAGAGGGACAGGCATCTTTTGGGCACAGTAGTCCACAGCATGTAATTTAAACAGTCTCGCCACGTCCATCTGCTGACTCCAGACACCTAGACCATCTGACAGTATTGCCACCCCTAAGCTGTCTCTAGGAAGGGAAGCTTTCAGACTGGAGGCATTTAAGATAGTGGAAGATGGAGCATTCCGACCTGACAGAGCCTTCTCCGTAGCTGCTAACCTCTGTAAATCAGGCGTGTCGTTGCTTTCAGCCGTGTCGACTAGTGGGGCATCTCCATTCACAACCATACTGCGGCAAAATGTTGTGAGGTTTTCAAGTCGTAGACAAATTTTATGTTCAAAATCCTTCATTAAACTGCAAAAGATTACGTACCAGTCCTCCATTCTGACAGGTAAAGTTGCATTCAAATCGGTTGCTAACTTTTTAATGCCATCTACTCATGTCCAGTTCATTCCGGTATGCGGCCTATACTGACAGTCTTACTACGCTGCATATGATATGGCGCTGCTAATATTACTCCCGGTCTCCCCTTTGAGGCAGCTGAGCACCCCAGAGCAGTAGAATAGATTATATGCAAAGGCAAAGATGGCGATTTTTCCCGCCACTCTTACCCTGAAGGCTCAGGCTCTTCTGCTTATTTTCCCTCACAGCATGTGAGCAACCATCCGTTTTCATCTGTACTACGATCCAGATTGTGAGTCACTAGATTGCCAGCTTTATTTGGGGACTTTTGTGCGGCTTAGTTGATGTCACGGGTCCCAGGTTAGGCCGCAGCCACGGTCTTTCCTGATTTCGGTCCGGTAGTGTCTGGTCTGGGCAGCTGCGCTATAACACCAAACAGAAAAGTCTGGTAACCAATCGCCTCTCTTTGTGTCTTGGTATATTTCACCACTGATCTTTCTTGTTTGCAATGGTTGTTATAAGGCTGTAGGAAGTTTCTTTGTAGTTTTGACGACCATGCCTATTTTTATACTTAGCTAACAATGCTTTTGCTGAACTATTCATAATATAATATATTAGTGAAGATGGTTTGAGCAGATTACAAATGGATGATAGTCATTCTCCGTTTAAACTTTAGATCACATAATCCTATTCAAACACTTCATCACTTGCTCACACTGGTAGATGGATGGCAACAACTTAACCTTAATGCGAGGGAATATACTTATTTCTCACTAAGTTATCACTCTTTTACAAGATAGATTTTATTTTTATACTTTATATTCAATTAATCAGTCAATACATAAATGATCGCAACCAGCATAACACAAAACAGTTTAATACAAAATACAGTAACAATGTTTTACATACTTATACAAACACCAAAGTTGATAACCTCACTCTCAGTTATTACTGAAATTGGATAATAAATAACCATTATATTGTTATTTATAATTTTTTTCTCTCCGTGCATTAGGGGAGATTTAGTGGAATTTTTCTAACATTATCCCCTATTGCGATATATTGGAATTAGTTTCCTGTGGTGCTGATTTATATATATACAGTATATATATGTGTTTGTGTGTGCGTGTGCGTGTATATCGATTATAGCCCTTTCCATTTAAACAACTTGTCGTATACCATATACCTTTTAAAACTTATAACACTTTTTCATTAATTATTAATTAAACAAATTCTTAATTAATTAAGTAAGGCGTATATATACACTTGTTGGAGGTTGTGTAAAGGGGTTGTTTGCCACATTGAGAGTATATGGAAGTGCCCTGGGGAAAGTACTAAACAAGATGAGTGAGTTCATAGGGTGTAGACAACAGTACTAAATAATTAGAAACAAGAACAGTTTTATAATATAGTTTCCAGTATACTGAGCTATTGGTTAAAGTACGACAAGTAAGTTATCTCTCTTTTTTTCTCACCTGCAGCTCTGGCCTCTAGCCACAATGGAGAAACTAATATTACCTTAATCCTACGTACAAACGTGCTAGTAGTGTGTTAATAACTGTAACTGTCTCACAATCATTATGAAATGTGTAACAATGGAAACTGTATGAGCAACACTATTAAACTGAGAGTGTTGTCAAGTATAAAGCTTCAGTATAATAACAGGAACTATAACAGAGTGAAAAACACTTCTAGCAGGTTTGTTTGTGCAAATAAAATCAGAAATACTAGACTATGGAAGACATATCTAAGTTTGCAGATTACTATGGAATGTCCCGCTGTTATTGTCAATGTCCCCACAGTATGATGATCTATAGTATCAAGATCTTAATGCTTTATCAACCCCAGGGTTTGGTTTGTAAGAAACGATGATTCTTTATGTGAATTTGGGAATCTCTTTGTGCAAATTTGTTGAGATATTTCGCGAGGTAGCTTCTTGTAATGCTCTCTATGAATACCCGCTAGGTGAGTGTTACCATGCGGTTTATGGGAGGCCTCAATCAAATAGCAGTTCACATCATAGGTATTATTCAAAGAGGCGTCCACGGACAAGGTGCATGCTCGCGTTTCAATTGTGTTCTCCTGAGAGCCCCCCACAAACCCTTGCAAGTCTACGTTTAGTGTCGAGTGTCCTCCCGTCCATATAGACTTGCCTAGTGCACCAAAAAATTCATTGAATTTTAGTGTTGTACTTGATGTAGTGTTCTTCTCTGGGAGTACCACATGAAGGCCGTCCGACACCTCCGGAGGCTCCATGTCAAGCAGTGGCCCATGCGGTGAAGTGAAGGTTGTACCGAGGCCACCTCTACTGGCAACTGGTGATGGAAAATTTAATTTCCAGTGATCCATCAGTAGATGAGGTTATTGCGCTTATGGCATAGCAGTGATTCATCAGGGAGTCTAGTGGGACATTATCAATAAGTTGTTGGCAAAGTGCCTAGAATTTGTGCCAGTGGTCATTAAAGTTGTTTTGAGGGTTTGTTTTCCCTGTGGCGGCCATTTTAGCTGTTATGTGTTGCCACCACTCTAGACCTCTGTTGTCTGTTTCCGCGCTCCGGTGTCAATAATACAGCGTATATCAGTTTTTTATAGCACCCCTGTATAGTGGAGCACTTCAGTAGGCTGAAAAGGGGATTTTGCTGTAAGGTTTCTTCTGTAATCGGGAGTTTATTAGAGGTTTGGCTGTAGCTCTGGAAAGTGTGACAGCTCAATATTGCTGTGTAGACACTCCCCCCCCCCCCACATCCCCTCATTTTAACCCCTTATAACTGTTTCTTGCAGTTTAAAAAAATAAAAATAATAAAGACGTTCATATTTTTATTTAATTTTAAAGGCAACTTTTTTTTAATTAACCAGAGGTCTGACCTCTGGTTAATTGTGCTAAGTGCAAAGTGAAAGTGCGAGTTTGGTTGGTTATTTAACGTTCAAATTTTCCCCTTTATGGACGCATGTTAATATATCGCTCCACACATAATCTAGCTCATTAATTTTATAGTTCTGAGTAGTCAAATACATTTGTTGATAAATGTCTCTGAAATCTGTGGATGTAGTCATATGATCTGCTTTATATAATGTGCCGGGGGAATATCCTACTTTTCTCTAACTTCCTCAAATGAAAGAATAGACTGTTACTTTATATCTAGCAGATCCCGAATTTTACCAATACTGTTTTCTACACATATTCTAAAAT
Source organism: Bombina variegata variegata (assembly GCA_905336975.1). Taxonomy (NCBI): domain Eukaryota; kingdom Metazoa; phylum Chordata; class Amphibia; order Anura; family Bombinatoridae; genus Bombina; species Bombina variegata. The sequence goes on from CAJPDP010911761.1 coordinate 9,737, forward strand.
GAGCAGAGTCACAACCTGCAGGAAAATTTTGATTACTAATTATTGGACAAAATATATAATACATATAGCAAAGAAAAGATAAGATTACAACAAAAAAAGCACATGACACCTGTAAAATAATGTGATACATTAAGGAATACAGTCCTCATCTTTCGTCCCACTTCTGTTCTAAAATGGGGAGGTTACTTTTGAACCTTTTAGAATACAATACATTTTTAACATCAAGAGGGTTGCATATAAAGAGGGTCACTTTTGGACCCTCTAGAAGACTGAACTGGTAATATATAAAACTTAACAATTAACTAGAATAGTACAGAATATGAATATCACCTCTGAGCCTATATTAAACCAATGTGTCTGCAAGGATCTTAAGTACAGAAAGGATAAATGTATTATGGTGTGCCAACAAAGGGAGCATAACAAAGAGAAAACAAAAATTTAAGTTAAGAAATCTTTAGGGATTTAGTGCTGTGGAATCTGTTGGCATTCCACAAATAACCGATAATAATAATAATTAGGGATAGGGAGGTTTCAATGTACTTAAATCATACTTATATTTAGGCAAGCAGAACAAAGAAAACTCTATATGTGGGACCAAGTGGTGGCATGGGCTCTAGAAGTGAATTTATATTGAATAAGGAAAACTGGGACCATTATAAAACTATTGCAATATAAGGGACATGTACTATGAGACTATATATGCAGTCATATTCCAAAATTATTCAGCCCCCATTGCAAATCAGGCTTTTTGTAAAAATTTGCAGACTTTCAGCTGTTTGCAATGAACAAAAGCAATTGAAATAGCTTAACACAACAAATGCTTCAAGTGGTTTCCCACAAATTTAACTGAAAATGACAAGCATCTTTAGTATTTAGTAGAGCATCCTTTTGCAGTTATGACTAGATACCAGCTTCTGCCAGCGTTCCTGAGGATTCTTAGCTCATTCCTCATGAGCAATAGCCTCCAGTTCAGTAATATTCTTGGGTTTGCGTGCTGCAACCCCCTTCTTCAAATCCCACTAGAGATTTTCTATGGGGTTCAAGTCAGGTGACTGATGGCCAGTGTAGAATCTTCCAGGACTTCTTCTGCAACCAAGCCTTGGGGGAATTTGAGGTATGCTTGGGATCATTGTCCAGT
>CAJPDP010911816.1:0-11125 GCA_905336975.1 Bombina variegata variegata
TTGTTGTGTTTTTTTTGGTTGTTTTTTTGAATAGTAACATCTGCTAACTATCTTGTAGCTTTCAAACAGCTGTGACATTTTAATCCCTTTGCTTACTAGACATTTAAACACTTTTTAGTGAGCTATTCACACATCACTTTTTATTTATTTATTTTATCACTGCCTAATTCATTGTGATGTTGAAGGTGGTATCTGACTTCCATCAATACTGTGTCCCTGTCCTGACTACTGCTGGTAATGCTGCTGCTAGTTAGTTGCAATGCAGGCTGTAATATAGAGATTGTTGCACTGTTGCTGCTGGCCTTACCTTCTTCCCTTAATAAATTAGCATTGCGGTCCATTCAGAGATATTGTTTTTTCCTGGAGCTGGTGAGATGGCCCAACACTCTCCTACAGCTAAATTCTTTGCCACACAATTTGCACATACTAAAGCAGTCATCTCTGATGTTAACAAAGTAGTCCCACACCTTTGAGCAACGTGAATCAGTTGCTTTCTATGCCTGCACTTCTACCGAGGAAGTTGTGCCGCTGCCCATCATGCACGACTCTGTGGTGGAATCTCATCCTCCCCCACCATCACCTCAGGCTTGTAATCAAGTACCTCCTTAGCCAGATTAAAGCATTATAGTTATACTGTTGCTATGCAGTACACCAGGCATGTTGGGAGTCACAGTAATATCCTCATTACGTAAAATAGAGACAGGGGAAACCTGCTCAATATTTCCCTCTTCTCCCTGACTGCTTGGTACAAGAAGATCATCTACTACAATTGCTTAGAGACAGCCTTTCCCTTTTCCTTTATTCACTGCCCCTTTCCTTTGTTGCCAAAAGTGCCAAATAAAAATTAAACAAATGTGATTAATAAACATAAAAAAATGAATTACTCTGCCATTTTGATCCCCAGTCCATTCATCTATTCTGCTGATGAATGGGCCAAAATTCGAATGAATACGTATTTGTTTTAAGATGTATTCACATGTCTAATGCAAATCATTTTCTTTGAAAAACATTGTAAACTACAGCATATGAGTCATAATTTCAACGTTCTTTTATTTAAAAGGTTTCATGCCCCTCTGTGTGGCTTATAAAGGGTGGTAGAAGCTCTAAAAGATCCCCCTCACCTCAAAAATGATGAGTCTCATCCCCTTGAATTAATGCAGAGTGGATGATAGGGCTGCATATTATTTACTCTCCCCCTCCATACAAAAATCTCTCTTATATAAAGTATGGCACCTGCATGCTATGGGTTATTTGTGCCTCTAAAATAATCAAAGAGTGAGATTATTGTTACATCAGACCCCCACCATCTTTTCAGATAAAACTGCATTTTTGGCTAGTGATGAAGATTGTTAATTTTTTACAGTTCATCTGTATTCTGGGGGTCATGTGAATCCTTGTTAAAGAATGATGACTCCTTTTAATGAGCTGCTAGAGCAATGCCGCCCCCTGCAGATTCGCGGCCAATCGGCCGCGAGCAGGGGGGTGTCAATCAACCCGATCGGGTTGAATTGTGGCGATCTCTGTCCGTCTACTCAGCAGGCGGACAGGGTTATGGAGCAGCGGTCTATAGACCGCTGCTTCATAACTGCTGTTTCTGGTGAGCCTGCAGGCTCGCCAGAGACACTGGCCCTCAAGCTCCATTCGGAGCTTGATAAATGGGCCTCCTTATGTCAAGATTTGTTGGGCTAACCCAAGTTTTAGACCACTGATCTTCTCAATTTATATATCCTTTTGTGGAAAAATAATTGAATTATTTGGATTTCAGCACCACCTATTTACTGAAGATAATCTAATGTTTGTTGTCTTCTTGTCTAGTGAATCACTGACTGTGTACAAAAAATCTATTCATAGCTTTCCTACCACAGGCAAAAGAAAAATAATATGCTAAATACTGGGTTTTTGCCTCTTCCTCCTCCTAACACTTCACTAATGCTCTCTTACTGTTCAGAAATAATTCATAGGTCCTTTTTGCCAGGTAAATTGTTTTAGAGAGTCATACTTACCACTTTCTTCACTATATGAATGTAGTAAATTCCACTAAGTGATTTTGCTTCAACTAAGTGTACATTTAAATGTTAAACTATATAAAATACAGCAAACCTTTTGTTCCACTTAATATATCCTGACTTGTTTAAAACAACTCTTTCATATTTAACCTACTTTTCTTCAGACAATTCCTTTATTTTAAATGCTTCTGCCTAAAACATGTATTGCACCTATCATCAGGCCTGTCCTTTGGGCAGAGTAAAAGGGCCCCTCGCCCAGTCCCTCACTGTCATAAGGGGTGAGGGTATGAAAAGGTGCAATTTACATCTGTGTATAGTTTATGAAGATCTGTATGATATCTGGAGGTGTAATAAACAATTGTATTCATTATATAGGGCACAGATGTTGGGAAAGGTGTTGGCCATACAGGGCGCAGAGCATACAGAAGCAAGGGGCTGGGCTGAGTGGCTACACAAATTTGTGACCTTGCCAATCAATCTATATTTTTTTTCTATGCTACTCCCTCCATGCTTGTATGTGACTGATACTATAGCCACCCCAAAGTAGTTCTCTCATCCATATGGTTCTATGAGTATCCATTGTATGCACTCTCAAGAGCATGGCTATTTTAATTCTCCTGTTTGTGCTGGTATAGTCATGTGGTTATTGTATTCACTATTAAGTGCTGTGGAATAAGTTGGCACATTACCAATCTTGGATAATAGAAATTGTTCCAATAATATATGTCTCAAAAATACTGCTTTACCATTTATTCTGTCTGAAATTTTATTTTGCAATGTTCTTATTAGATAACCCTATCTTACAAAGGGTCCTGTTGTAAAATGCAGAATACAATATCAAACAGAAGTTAGAATCTTCAATAAAATCCTCAGATCAGTGAAGATAAAGCTCACCAGTCCTTGTTGAACTTTTAAATAACTATTACTCTGAGATTTATAAAGAAAGGGGCTGAACCTTGTCATGATGGCAAGCTGTGAGCTCATTCAGAGGAAATAATGATAATCTTATCCTTCATCCTTTAAGAACTGCTCACAGTTGGGTGCAAATTGTACTCTGGCAACACCATGCCCAGGTGTAAAAATTACATACAACATAATATACATATTACAATAAAAATAAAAATCAGTAGTGAAGCTGTATATATGTTTTCATTCCAATCAAACCTGTAATAACATTTTTAGCACACATTTTGAAGGGACTTGAAACCCACATTTTTTAAAAATTTTCCAATTCACTTCTATTTCCAATTTGCTTCATTCTCTTGGTATCTTTTAATGAAGGAGCAGCAATGCAATAATGGGAGCTAGATGAACACATTGGTAAGCCAATGGAAAGTAGCATAAATTTGCAACCACCAATCAGCAGCTAGCGCCAAGCTTCTGGGTCTACCTAGGTATGCTTTTCAACAAAGGAAAGAACTAAGCAAATTAGATAGTAGAAGTAAATTTGAAATATTATTTAAAATTGTATGCTCTGTCTGAATATTGGAAGAAAAACTTTGGGTTTCCTCTCTCTTTATACCATTGGGCTATTTTAACATAGCTGGTTTAAGAAATTATAATGTATCTGTATAAATTATTTTTTTCCTACAGAGGCCACCACATACCAATATGGCAAATTTAAAGCTAAATGTTTACCTTGTTTGGTTCAAGTACAAAGCAAAGTAAAGTGAGAATATGATAAATTTGCTCCATGAATAACTTAACTCATTCAACATGTGACACTTCGTAATGCATCTTAAAATGAAATAAAAGCCTAATATTGATAGCCTGAATCTATTTATGACAACAGTAGCTTGCTCCCTCAAAGAAGCTGTTTGATTTAATGTAAGAAAACAGATTACAATCAAAACAGAATTCAGCATATCTGCTTTTGCACTGATTTTTACAGCACTTTAATTTTTGTTCAAACTTAGTTTACAAGTGAATAAATAATAATAATTTCTTGGTTTAAAAAAAAAGTGACATTATAGCTCAAATTCAAAAATAAAATCATTGCATAAACGTTCTTTTTATAAGCCTAACTTGTTCTTTGTGGAAGATGGACCAAGTGAATAAACCAATTTTCCGCAGTTGGTGGAGGAGATCAAAGTTAAGATTTATGGCAACATAGAGCATCAGGCCATCAGCAGTAAGGAATAAAGGGCAACACCAGCAGATTCTCACTGCATGGCTACAAGCTATACATAGCCTACTGTAACTAAACATCAGGGGTACGAATGCGATCAGGTTGCTAAAACAGAATAGCTATGAGACATTTTTTTTTCATAGCAGCTACATACTTACATAGGTTGATCCCTTATGTTGCTGCATACCATTTGAACTTGGTGACTTGGTTTAATTAAAGAGACATTCAACACAAAAATAGTTATTATTTAAAAAGATAATAGATGCTTTTACTACCCATTCCCCAGCTTTGCACAATTAGCATTGTTATGTTAATTTTCTTTCTAAAATTTAAACCTCTAAGTTTCTAAGCCACTATAGACAGCCTCTTATCACATGCTTTATTATAAGCTTTTCACAACAAGTGACTGCTAATCCATGTGGGCTATATAGATAACATTGTGCTCTCTCCCATGGAGTTGTGGATGACAAAAGAGGCTTAGATACAAGGTAATAAAAGAGGTTAAAAGTAAATTAATATAGCCATGTTGGCTGGAAAAAACTGGGGAATCCGTAATAAAGGGATTATATATCTTTTTAAATAATACATTTTTTAGAGATGACTGTCCCTTTAAATAGGAGTATTTATCAAAAGGCCTGGTCTTGAACATCAGTGACTGGGTTCTTACAGAGCCTGAAATTTGTCTGCTCAATAAAGGCTTGAACTTTGTAACAACACGGAAGGCAGACCCGTTTGACATCTTCATTGATTGCCAGAAATTTCAGAGACTGCTACTTCTAAAAGACCACTTTAAAGACACAGATCATACACAGACCATGGCATCCTTCAGAGGACAGAGTTCTTTTGATCCTCACAGCTCCAATCCTAGCATTAAAACCTACATGCGGTTGGTCTCGCAGGAACTACAGGATTGCACCACAACAAGGTTCCACCAAAATCTAACTTCCACGGAGACAGATGCTATTAGATCACTTGCAAATGACCCAGACATTATCATACAGACTGCGGACAAGGGGGGCACCGTTGTGGTCCAGAACTACAGTGACTACAAACAGGAAATCATGAGTCAATTACAAGACACCAGCACATACCACAAACTGAGTGGTGACCCTACACAGACTTTTTCACAATTAATCAACACGGCCATTGACAAGGGCCTTAACAATGAATGGCTGGATACTGAAACAGCTGCATTCCTGATCATTGCCCACCCTATCTGCCTGATACTGTACATGCTTCCAAAGGTGCATAAGAACCTGGAACGGCCCCCGGGACATCCTATTGTCTCCACTAGGGGTTTTTGCACTTCTAAATTGGCCATATTCGTTGATTATGATCTTCAACCGTGTGTGAGGCAAATGGCATCCTTTCTGAGCGATTCATCACACTTAATGTATCTTCTTAAACCAGTGACAATTGAAGATGAGTGGATACTTGTCACTGCTGACGTGACAAGTTTGTACACCATCATACCCCATGGGGATGGGAAAGCCTGTGTTCGGGACACATTGAACAAGTACCCAATAGTAGGTCCCCCTGTGGACTTTCTTCTGGAACTCTTGGATATGAGCCTCACTTGAATTATTTTCAATTCAAGAAATCATTCTACCAACAGATCACGGGGATCATGGGCACGGCAATGGGGTCAAACGTGGCCCCATCGTTGGCAAATTTTTACATGGAGTAGTACAAGTGTTTAGTGATGAATATTTATCATAAGAAAGAGGTCGCGTTCTACCGAAGGTATATTGATGACCTTTTCATGATCAGGACAGGATCTGAATCTGAACTTATTGCATGGTTTGAGACTCTCATCCAACTTGAATGCCCGGTCAAGTTCAAGATCAACTATCGCCTTGAATCGATAGATTTCCTAGACTTTAGAATTTTCAAGGTCGGGAGGAAACTAGGCACCACCATGTTCCAGAAACCGACTGACCGCAACTCATTGCTGCATGCTACTAGCTGCCATCTGGGAGCTCTACTACAGGCAATCCCACAAGCACAACTAACCAGAGTCATTAGAACCAATAGCGACATTGGCAACCAAGTTCAACAACTTGATGCCATGAGCAAGAGATTCCGTGACAGAGGGTACCAGCCTAAAATCCTTGACCGGGCAAGAGAAAATTGAATGGGTGATGGAGTCCCACAGAGGGTGGATGAGTCGAGTAACCCACGCATGACCTTCACCACTAAATACTCTCCATATTCACGACTGGTTGGAAAAAGCCTACGCCAACATTGGCTTATAGTCCAAGGAGATCCTAACCTGCCATTGTCGAAATGGGCTCCTCCTCGAGTTGGATACAAAAGGAACACCAATCTAAGGGACCTAATTATGAAGACCGATCCAGTTCATTGCTATCGAGATATGACTTGGCTACAACCCAAGAAGATGGGATGCTACTGATGTTTGGGATGCACTACGTGCAATTCTATGCTCCCGGGTGCTACGTTTAGCCACCCACACAAAAATAAAAAGTATACCATCAGCCATCGGTTGACCTGCACCACGAAATTTGTGGTATATCTACTTAATTGCAGCTGTGCCAAATTCTATGTAGGTAAAACGACTGACGATGCCCGCACCAGAATGACCAATCACAGATCAGCGATCAGGGCCGCAATTAAGAACAAAAAGAGTGACCAACCCATGGCAAGACACTTTTTGGAAGCTGGCCACAATCCGACTGATCTTCATTTCATCTTGACTGACCATGTTCCTCCATTGAGACGGAGTGGTGACAGGAACAAGATCCTCCATCAAATTGAAGCCAGATGGAGATACCGCCTAAACACCATACATCCACATGGTCTCAATTCGATGTTGGACTGGCACTGTTTTCTCTAATGAGAGAGTGTCCATCCCATGAGACCTTGCTCCATCACCTTGACATGAGAGTCCACTGTCCTTTGTGTACCTTGTTCTTATTTTCTTATTTTTTCATCTTTTTCTCATTTATTTGTTCGTTTGTTGGTTTTTTTCCCCCTCTTCGGTTTTCTGTGTCCCCCTCTTTCGTTTTTGCTTCGTCTATATCCCCCTTCTTCTTTGCTTTCCTCTTTGCTCTTGTTCTCTTGTTTTTGTTTTTGGTTCTTTGTTTTTGTGGTAGTTTGTCTCTCTCTCCTTTTTCTTTTCTTCTCTTTATTCTCTGCCTCTTGCAATTCTCACTTTTATTCCTTTGTCTTTTGGGTTATTTTTCTAACTCCACTGAATTTCAGTCAGCCCTTTTTTCCTTTATTTATTTTATTTCATTCTATTTGCGGCCCACTTTTGGTTAACAACCTGGGTTGTTCTTGCTGATTGGTGGATAAATTCACCCACCAATAAACAAGTGCTGCCCAGGGTACTAAAACAAAAAATAGTTTAGATGCCTTATTTTTCAAATAAGGATATCAAGAGAACGAATTAAAGATGATAACAAGAGTAAATTAGAAAGTTGCTTAAAATTGCATTCTCTATCTGAATCACACACAAAAAAATTGGATTCAGTGTCCCTTGAAATATCCCTTAAGTCTTCTTGGTCTGATGGATTTTAATTCAGAATTCATTACAAAACCATCTACAGGTTTTTCCTTTCAGTAGGTCAGGCACTTTTTGCTTCCACAAAAAAATAAATGGGAAAAAACAACACATTTATATCAGTTTCTATAACATACTGAGCATGGAAATCCTTATTTTATAATAATTTTAAACACATGCAATGCATGTATGTCAATTTCTCTGTCTAGTTATCAAATGTTTGCTTGTGCAGAGTGATTTTATCAAGTCTTGCAGCTCTTGCAATGTTTACATTTCTTTATAAATTTTCAGTAAAAGTAATATTTAAAATGTTTTCAATTGTGAATTATTTTTTCACTTGCTTAGACAATTCAGAAATATTTAGAAATGACATCAAAGTTCAGTTTGCTACAGGCATGCATAGTTGTACTGTTAATTTCATTATGATTTCATGAGAATATTTGTCATTTGAATATGTTTTATTATTCATCAGTCCTAAAATAACATATTGAAATTTTAATGCATTTATCTAGTAGTTTATTTAAGGAAAAATACGTATCTCACTAATAAAAGAGTGGTGACGCAAATAAATATGAATATATAAAATTATATTATTGTATATTCTTTAGATCATATTTTATCAACTCCATTCCTCAAGGAACCCTAACTGAGCAGATTTAAATGAGTTCCCTGCTTTAGCTGATATTGTTATATCAACTAAGTGAAGGTACTTGTCTAGCCCTGATCAGTTGCCAACCTAAAGTGTTGCCCTTACAAAATGCTACATATAAACCAATTTCTACAAATAATTTTATGAAGGCTTACAGTAGTGGCATTATAGCCAGACACAAAGGCCAATTTACGTATATCAACATGATTGACAGCCGTGGGTTTCAGGTCAATAGTAGACAGTTCTTTACGGGAATAACCCCGATCCACAAATTTATTGCACATCTCATTTAAGTGCAATTGTTGAGTGAGAGAATCAGACACTATTCTCTTAACCCATAAGAACTGTGATTTAGGTACACTCCTAAAAACCCTATGTGGATGGTGACTCTGTTGTAGGAAAATAGTTTTTTTATCCGTAGGCTTCCTGAAAAGATCTGTACCAAAATAGCAGAACTCAATACTACTGTGACCAAAAAATCAATAGTTTCATTATGATATCTAACAGTAAACTTTAAAGCAGGAACTTGATCCTGTATCCTCAAGAGGTGTGCCTCAATGGATAAAAAAAAATCACCCTTCCACACAATAAACAAACTATCAATATATTGAAACCTTGAAACCATGGCAAACAATTATGGAATTCATGGACAATATACACTGTATGTTCCTCCATTACATCCATAAAAAGGCATGCATATGCAGGGATGATGTTAGAACCCATCAAGGTACCCCGCAGATGAGAAAAGAACCTGTTGGCAAAAAATAAATAAATGTGAATTAAAACTAGCTCCAATAATTCCATGAACAGATTCATTTGAGCATCAGAATATTTGCCAGATCTAGTTAAGGCTAGTGTTTTTATATATTTGAAGTGAAGCGCTGAGCTTTACCTAAAACAAGCCACTCTATGTTAACTATCTCCTTCCTAGATAGTTATTTTTTGTCAGACATACAATTACGGTGTTTAGAGGGCGCTTAAAGTGTTTATGTTCACACTCTATTTGGAAAGTAGAATTAAGATTGAAGTTATGCTGTCCTCTGTTTTCATTCGTAACCTTAAAATATATATATATTTGTACACCTTTTATACCACCTATAAATTATACACACCAAAAGACAGATGGTTTTTGATAAATAATTGGATCTTATATACAGTTATTCTCTATGAAAGTATAAAATAGAGGGATTCTATATACCTTTATAATAAATTTATTGTTATAAATATTCCCTATACAATGTCATCTAAATAAATAAATAGCTGGGACGTATGGTTAAACTAACTTTTTAGGTCATATAAAATTCATAAAGAAATATCTACAATGAGTATTGCATGCTCGATACAATTAAAACAATTAGTATAAATAATTTATGAACATTCTCTTTATTGTATTACAATTGCTACATTAGTATCTTCATTAGGTCTATTAAAAATTATGAAAAAATTGTGGCTAACGAATTGACTCAGGAAAAATTATGTTTAAAAATAATGCATAAAAAATAAAATGATAAAAAATGAAAAAATTCAGCACTTTAAAAATAGAATGGAAAAAAATATATATGTGATTCTTCGTGAAATATCTAAAGGTGAAAGTGAAAAAATAATACCTAGGTGATAGTTCAAATGACATGTGCAATCCTTAATTGGACACTTTTAAGAATCTTGGTGCTTCGATTGTGTTTTCCTTCAAATCTGTGATTACATTGTGTTAATTTTAACAGTCCATTTATACCTGGAACACTTTACGTTTTTTCTTTCTTCTCAAAGTACCCTTTATAACACGCTTCTTAGGGAGACTTTAATCTTTGTCTCTTAATATATCACTTTTGTGTAACAACCGCCTCAGAAAACCTTGTTACTTGTGCGAGGTTATGCAAGGTTTGTAATGGTCTCACCTTAACATTTGAAGACTTCCAAAAACGTTCCTTTTGGTGGTTCTTACCTCTGATTGTAATTAGTCATTTTTTCAGAGCCTCAGCTCCCTCTGTAACCGGTCGTGTGATGTCACTCACTCCCGGCTTTTTTGTTGTAAACTTGCGCAAGTACTCTTTACTCCAGTTCTTTTAGAACCTCCACGGTTCTGCCGACTGCGGTCTTTGAAAACACTCTGCACTTCAGTACAATGTACACAGAGATCAGACCTTCTTTTTCTTTTTAACTGTATTCCGTTCTACAGGGTCAAAGGTAGCAATCCACTGCCAAGCTCTTTAGTGCAAATCCACGCATTTCACCCCCTTCAGGGCTTTCTAAAGATCTAGTTAAGGCTACCCAGGTATTGTTTAAACCATCCTGATGAAGGATAACAGTATACAAACTTGAAATATCCCAAGTATACAAAACCACCTCATTAGGTAAATCAGGCAACTTGTTCAATTTAGATAGAAATCCCCAATGTCCTTCAAATATGACTAACCCTCCATAACCAATGGTCTTAAAACTTTATCCAAAAACTTAGCTATGGGACTAAACAGGGAATCTGTAGAATCCACAGTGGATCTGTCTGGAGGATGAAAAAGATATTTATGGACCTTAGAAGGAATATGAAAGTAAGGAGTCTTAGGTCTTACTGGCAAAAGGAACTCATATAACATTTTAATGATAATACCTTGTTCCAAGGCCCTGTCTAGTATGACATGTGTCATAAAGTGGGGCAGAGGATCTTGGTCCAACTCCATGTAAACCTCAGTATTACTTAAAGGGACAGTCTAGTCAAAATTAAACTTTCATTATTCAGATAGGACATGTAATTTTAATCAACTTTCCAATTTACTTTTATCATCAAATTTGCTTTTTTCTCTTGGTATTCTTAGTTGAATCTA
>CAJPDP010912222.1:0-10759 GCA_905336975.1 Bombina variegata variegata
ACGGAGCTCAGCAAACCTGCGTCCTCTTGCCGTGCCCGCCCACCGGAAGTCCTCAGGGGAAACAATTGTTATAGTACAATGTCCCTTTATACTTTGTGAACCATTTGGTAACTGATAAAATGTAAAAACAAGTAATTTTATTAGATAGAACGTAATATTTACAAGGTAACTAACACATTTCTTAGGATTTTATTTAAAAAAAACTGCTAAAAGTGTATAAAAGCATGGCATGAAAGCCAAAGTGATTCTGAATATTTAAGTGTCCGCTATTTTTGTGAAGATTTTACTGGACAGCCTACTAAAATACTGGCAAACTCCATTAGATCAACATAAACCAGCTTGAATTAGGAAATCTAGTTAAACATACAAAATGAAACAAAAGATACATAAGCAAATGGAAGCATAGCATACATAACCAAGGTGAGGGTAAAGCATGGCAGCTAGCTTAAAGGGATACACAACACAACAGGTTTTTCAGCATTTAGATAGAACTTACAATTAAAAGAAAAACTTTCAGTTTTATGTATCAAAGTTGCTTCATTTTCTTGTTATCCTTTACTGAAGGAGCAGCAATGCACTACTGGAAGCTATCTGAACACATAGGGTGAGCCATTGACAAGAGGCAAATGAGTAGTCACCATGTAGCAGCTACACAGTAGTGAATTGCTGTTCCTGAGCCTACCTAGGTATGCTTTTCAACAAAAGCTACCAAGAGAAGAAAACTAATTAGATGATAGAAGTGAATTGGAAAGTTGTTTAAAATTGCATGCTCTGTCTAAATTATCAAAGTTTAATTATGACTTTACTCTCTCTCTGTAAATCAGAATTGGTAATGACTGCCTAATAGGTTTTAAATGCAGAAGTTTTTCTCTTAAATTGACATTGTATTCTACAAACATTTCCTTTGCCTTTATTTTTCTTATTTGAAATAGCTAATTTTGCCTGTAATAACACTGAAAATATCAATGACGTATTCTCTACAGAAATGCTTTGTTAATTGTAGACAGCAATAGCACTAATTAATCTCCCAGTGAGGTAACAAATATGGGGTTTTAAGAAGTCAAGACTGTAGAATTGGAAATCTTACCTTCATGCAAAAAATGTGCTGATAATTGTTTTCAAATGGTATGGAACACTAATGTTAATTTACCCCCATGAAAGGTACATGTCATAAATGCATTAGAAAAGCTTGTAATTAGTTGGTTACATCAAAATATCCAAATGGATTAGAATGGCCTGGAAATGTAAAACTGTGCAACAAAAACAAACAAACAGGACACTTTGAATATGAATTCTGATGGATTGTATTATTAACTATGGACATTGTGTATAAAAGACTATCTTTTAATAGAAAACATGTTTGCAAGATCTGAGCATCACCAGAAATGCTTAATAAATATTGTTTCTCTTTTCTTCAGTGTGAGAATCTGTTTGGGCCCCTCCCCCCTTTAAAAGCTCTGAGCAAAGTACGATGGTACAGTTTTTGATTGGACAAAGGGACATTACATTAGTTGTGCTGCGTACTGCCTATGCTGCAAAATATGTTTTATAAACATATCCTTAGCAATACCCACTGCCTGTTGGTAGTACAACCCTTGCCAGCTTGCTTTGGCACCATGATGGTATTTTCTGGAAGTCCTCCCATGATATTACATCCCAGATTTACAGGATATTGTAGAATAGTTAATGTGTTCTCCTGCAGTTCAGCATTTAAAGGAACATTGCAGTGAAAAAAAGCTACATACTCTTATTGATGGAGCATGTTATTTTGCACTACTCACTGTGAATCTCTGTGTTTAATTCCCAAAAAGGGTTTGCACATATAGATAAATTCACATTTGGCAAGTGAGAGCATTTCAGCTCCCCAGCTGAACAGAGCTGGTGATTGGTGGGGTCACTGGTTGGGATCAGCAATTGTCTGCACTTTAGCTAAATGTTTAACCCCTTAGTGAGTGTTTAACACATATAGTTCCCCAGTAAGTAATGTAAAAACTGCATGTTTCTAACAAATAGAGCATATAATTTTTTCACTAAAGTGTCCATTAAATTGACCATCAGGCTACTAGTAAATTAAGAGGTGGGTAAAGAGAGTGAGTTTTTATGACTATATATTATTAAGAATGCAAATGTTGTTTTTCTTACTGCTAATAAAAACAGCCCTCTTTAGCAAACTAATGTTTAATGTCTTTAATGACAATAATTTGGTAGATGCTGTTCATCCATCCACATAAATTAAAACTAAACATTTTAAAGCATACTTTCTATATATTTATTTTTTTCTTACACACGTCTTATAAACTGAATTTAGTTAGTACTGGAGTTTGAAGTATGCGCTCATGTAGGCTTATCCTGTTACCAGCTTCTCGGAAACATTTCTGCACCACAAGACAGTGCAGATTCATTTCCACGTGTACCGTACCAAGCCTGGCCAAGTCATGAAACTGCAGAAGTGAACAGGACCTTTATACATAAACGTGCACCACTTGATAAAAGGTAAGATTTCTACACATGTTTGTGCAGCTAAACTTGTACTCAACGCATATTGTGTCACAGAAACATTATTTATGTAGTCCCCAGAAAAGTGGACGGTCATCTTTTCTTACACCAGCATTGGTGCATTTCAAATTTAAATTTAATAAGATCATGTCATGGTATTGTGATAGGTTTAACGGTTTATTAATTACTTAACCTTTAGACCCATATATATTTATAATTATTTTTAGATAATCAATATATTTCAATGTTATTGACATAAATTCTTGAAAATATTGATATTTTAGCTAATTTTGAAGTAAAAGTGCTGTACACATGTAGTATTGGGGAATATCAAAAAGTGTCCCCCGTTGTATAAATGCTTAATTGCTATCAAGTACAAACATTCTGATTCTATTTTAGTTGCACACAATTTTTATACTTTAAAGGAATGATTTGAGCTAGATTTGTAACTTTAATGAACCAGGAAATGACCATGATTACAAACCTGTGAGACGAACACACAAATTGGTGTACATTTAAAAACAATAAATAGATAAAACTTGTCACTAAATGAACATATGCCTTGCCTAACATGCTAAAATATGTTTCAAGAGATTAAGGCTTTTAAATCCAAAAATAACGTGAAAGATGAGCAAAAAAAATTTCGGATTGATCAAGTGAGGAGTCTCAATGCAATGTGGGGTTTTTGCAATGTGAAGTAAAACAAACAAACAAAAAAATGGAAAACCATGTGAAAATCTGTGTAAAACAATTTGCATAGTTATTCTAATGATTTGAAATAGACCCTCAAATTTAGGACGTGGCTTTATTTTATCTTTATTCTTTTGCACAATTTGTATTTTTTATTAATGTCTGTTAAACATAAACGGTGTTCTGTCATTACCTTTAGTTTATATCCAGAAAAACCACGGGTTTGATAAAATAATCTGTTCTTTATTACTAAATCATTAAAAAAAATCTTGTGTTTTGATGGAAATTGAATCTTTGGGTTTTCTTGGTATAGATATGGATGTTTTTTCTCTTCAGTAAAGGATTAAAGTGCTGATGTTAATTTTGGAAATGTTCTTTAAGTAATTGAAATGTAAACACTTCAGTATGCTAACAGGCTTTTAGAACCTTTCACGATAAAGCTTTCTACCACTATTTAAACTAGATTTTATTTCAGATTTTGGAATGCATAAACAGTTAGCTGAAACAACGTCAGACTACAAAGATGTAGGACGTTTGTTTTTTAATGGTTTAACTTGCAATTTCATCTCATGTCAGGTTGGAGAAACAAGATCTGTCAAATGTGACTAACATGAAGTCTGATGTTGAAGTATCATTTAAGTCTGGGAAAGAAGAGCAAATATTTCAGGAGTGGTAAGCAAAATACTTCCTTTGTTATACCACACTCGTTTACAGTATTTAAAAATACGCTGGATTTGATTGTAAAAAATATATTTTCTTGCAGGGGGTTCAGAGATGCATCTACTGTACAGCTGATGCTGAAGAGAGCTCAGAAAATGAAATCTAAGCAACCAAAGATGAAAAAAATGTTAGGTAAATAACATGAAATCAATACCTGAGAGAGCTATAAATTGTTTGTTTTTTTCTAATCACTTCTTTAACAGATTATTACAAATAATTTACAAATTCATACTTTAATATNNATATTAAAGTATGAATTTGTAAATTAAGCAAATAGTAGTCTGCATGGTTATGACAAACTCTTGTTCTAGTTGATTTATTTAATCAATACAATGTCGCTAGAAGTTGCTTCAACGCTATATATATGTCATATTATATATCATTCAAAAGCCACTAAGGGTTGTGTGATAAAGTAAACGGCTTGCTCTCTTAAAGTTTATTCCAAAGGGAGAGAAATAAAATCTCAATGTGCAAAGGGCTGTTGCTCACCTTCCTGCCGGATACAAGGACCTTCAGGCGTAAATAGGCAGGAAACTCGGATCCAAACGAGTCTACTCACGGACCCGCGATATTCAAACTCTGCGGTCCGTTTGGAGTACAGTGCCTGCTACACCATGCTCCCACTTCCAGTTCTTTCCAGGTACATCACCACCCACGTGGCCGAGCAATCATATGCTGTGCAAAGTCCAATGGGTGCAAGCCGGCTATCTCGGAACACGTACTGATCTTCTGGCAAAATAGTATACTTCAACAAAATACTAAGGAGGTCAGTCCGTATACAACATAAAAAGTATCTTTATTTTCCACAGGTTAAAAAAGGACCTCAGAGTCCATGGTACAGCGTAGAAGGGTGCAGTGTGTCAGATAGGCTTGCGCGTTTCGGCGAAAGCCTTAGTCATAGCCTGAGCTATCTGGCACACCGTGCCTATTTGAATACATGAAAAAGCATTCATTGGTTAATTAAAATTTAAGCGAAAACACCCTCTTACAGTTAATGTATGATGTCAGCGCTATCCAGAATTGATAAACCTATAAATTACTCCTGCATGCAACAAAAATTGCAATGTATATACAGTGTCATCAAATTGCATAGATAGAACGCTCATAACAGTTAAAGGCATATATGGCATATTGTTGTTGAGGAGGACGACCTGATGTAATATCTTACACATTTTAAACATGGTACATCCCACATTAACAATAATATCTCTGCAAGTTACCAAGCCTACACATATTCCAAATTACTTCAAATGGCAAAAACAAGCCCATATGCCCTTATGTTTATTATGAATGAAAGTTAAAGGCATATATATATTCACATGCATACAAATGAATGGTACATATATGCAAGGGTGTGCATAATCAGGGAACTCATGTGAATGTAAATTCCAAGATTATGGAACTCATGTGAATGTAAATTCCAAGATTATGGAACTCATGTGAATGTAAATTCCAAGATTATATTTGTAATTTAACCAAAATATTAAGGTACCGCAAAAAATTAGCAGATAAAACTTCTTAATCCAGGTGCAACACAGACAAACCCTCCGATAATATCCATGATATAATAAAGAAAATTAAAAGGAAAAACTTTATCTACTGCCAGAAATTAATCAAATCATATTTAGAGTTAAGTCCTGTTGGTACTCTGGTTTTTAACCTAAATATCCAAAACATTTCTTGCCTTTCTAAAAGTTTATTCCTATCTCCACCCCTGCCTACTGTAGAAATCTTTTCAATGATATTCCATGCAAAGGTGTAAGTACTTTTGTTATGGGTGTATGCAAAGTGCTGTACTAAAGGAGGTTTTGCTTTGCCTATATGTATAGTTGAAAGATGTTCTCTGATCCGGGAATTTACATCCCTAGTGGTGAGTCCTACGTATTGTAGGAAACAGGAAGTACATGTTATGAGGTATACAACAACATTGCAGGTACAGTTTAAGCAACTGCGAATGTCAAAACTTTCCTGTGTTACCATAGATTTAAAGGCGTCCCCCAAAATTGCATGATCACACGGTTTACACCTGGATCTACCACATTTGAACATGCCTTTATGATGTAACCAAGCAGAAGTAGATAGTTTAGGCGTGTTCACTTCTAATGGTGCTACTGAATTCCCCAATGTTTTCGCTTTCCTGTAGGCACATCTTATGCATTTTTTAACAGTAGGGACCAATAGATCATCAGCGACTAGCACTTTTGTTTGCGTATAATATCACACACTTTGTTATATTGTGCACTGTAATTGGTAATAAATGTAACACCATCAAAAGACTTGTCTTGTGAGGTATTTTTGTCTCGCAACAAGGTACCCCTATCTAACTTTTCTACTTCTTGTTGAGCTCTATTTACTACAGATTTCTTGTACACCCTTTCTAGCAACCTACTGCCTAGCCTAGCTCATTCGCTTCTTTTTCATATTGGCATATATCGGTACAATTCCTTTTCGCTCAAATAAATTGCCCCTTGGCTACTGAATGGGATACATGCCCTGGATGGCAACTATTGGCACTCAAAAGTGTATTTCCAGAGATTATTTAATCAATAACCATATAATTTTACATTTCTTAAAGGGACACTAAACCTAAATTTATTCTTTCATGATTTAGATAGAGAATACAATTTTAAACAACATTACAATTTACTTATAATATCTGATTTGCTTCATTCTTTAGAGATCCTTTGTTGAAGAAATAGCAATGCACATGGGTGAGCCAATCACACAAGGCATTTATGTGCAGCCACCAATCAGCTGCTTCTGAGGCTATCTAAATATGCTTTTTAGCAAAGAATATGAAGGGAATGAAACAAATGAGATAATAGAAATAAATTAGAAAGCTATTTAAAATTGCATACTCTTTCTAAATCATATAAGAAAAAAAATGGGTTTAATGTCCCTTTAAGTTTAGTATTTTGCTAAGCAAAAGTAGTGTTTTTTTTAGCATTTTTTTATTATTATTAAACTGTATTTTAATCTTCTTATGTTTAGTCTTCAAACCAAAGCCCAGCAGGAAAAAAAATCTTACTTTGTTATAAATAGATTTAAGAAAAAACATATATTTTTTAATTTATGGTATCACATTCAATACTATATCACACATATAGAAATGGTTACTTTTACAGCTATTTACAACATTATTTCACCATGGTTTTTTTATGGACATAGTTAAATGTCTAAAGTAATTTTTGTACACGTCTTCTACGAATATTATTATTATTATTAAATCATTTAATAATATTTTGACGTTTAAAACAGATTTTTTAATTCTTTTAAAATACCTCAACCAGCTTTCTAAATGATTTTTAACTTTTTCAAAACACAATGATGGTGTTCTGTTATTTTAACATGATATAATACAAAGCATGCTTTTTCTATTATATTTCATTCTCTCATGTTTTCAGCTATTCGGGGTAGGGGATTACAAGACAATCTCATGAATACCACATAGATTTAATCCTTAGTTGACCCCACATGAAAGGATTTGAAGCCCTCACAAAGGTCATGGCCCACACGTTCCATCTAGTTTCATTCTGATTTTTTTTAAACATTTTTTAATCTATATAAAAAAACACTCTTTCCAGGAAATGTATGTGTAAATGTAAGTCTTCACATAATGAAACTGACACAGCACTATGTTTTACTTGACATGAACATTTTTTTTCATCAGTATTGCACCATATTTATTCAGATCAAATTAGAATGACACTATGTTATTAACAGCTAGGGGGTGTTATTATTGTAGTAATCTGTTGAAATAATAATAATAATAAAAAAACATATTCTTCACTATTAAAAATTGCAGTTAATTACAGAATATTGATTGTTTTATAGCATATTGCGTACAAGCTTTTTAGTCTGAAGTCAGAATCATGTGTAACAAGGTTTAATGCACAATAGAAGGCGCACAGTTTTTTAAAGTCACTGGTAATTATTTGTGGTCTTTTTAATATCTACATTACAAGAAATCAGTGGAATCTTCCCTTTCGTATGGGCACGTTTTGACATCAGTACATTTTTACAGGCACTATTATTTTACTTTTGTGTTGTTTATATTTTTTTTTATTTATTTATAATTTTTTTTTTATGCCGAGACCCAAATCAACAAAGTAATTAGTGAGTGGTTACCATCATTAGACAAAAAAGATACCAGCTTTGGTAATGTGCATGATAAAAGTACAATGAGAAAATGCTCTAATGCACTGTTGCATGAAAGGGGTTAAACACATAGACGCAATAATATATCAAATTATTTATCTACAAAAATCCCCATAGATTGCAATGGTGTTTTTTCTGTAGAAAATCATTAGATTAGTTTTTTCTAAAAGATTATGATCAACCCTAGTTAGTCTGATCTGGAACTCCGCAGCTTATCGCATCCATTAATTGGCCACTATGCAAATATGCTTATAATTGGCTCATCAGCTTCTGTTCAGCTCAAGGTCAAGAGAAACTTGAGCTGCTACTGTAAATATAACTCTTAACTTCATTTTTTTTCATAAGGTGGTGAGAGTCCACAAGCCTTACTCCTGGGAATATATCTTCTGGTCACTATGAGGCAAAGATTCCAAAACTCCAAGAGTACTTGATCTTTCCCACCTCTCTGTTATGCCAGTCTTATATTTGCCTCTACAGGAGGAAGGTGAAGAATTGAGGTGCTCCAGATTCTTCTTTGAGAGAGGTCATCAGACCGATTTGATGCCCATATTTATCCTCAGAGAGCTGATACTAAAAGACAGAGGGGAGATTGGAGTATGAGACAGTGACATAATCACTCCCAGTGAAAGATTTAGTTACAGGCCTGCCACAGGCGTTGCGGTGACCGGTCCCTTAGCCTCCTCCTGTTGGGTCATCAATATACTCTACATATAGATCATCTGCTGTGACGTACACAGCACTGGATGGCATCTCTACTAGAAGCTGTCACTTCTGCAGTTGGTAAGAGCAGTAGAGTGGGTGCAGTTCTGGTAAGTATAAATTATATTTTACACTAACATAGCCCACAGGCTATTATCAGGTACAGTTATTCACAGTACACCATAGCCAGGGGACATTTATTAGACAGATTACACCACATTTACATACTCCTAACTTAGGGGAGAGAACTTTACAGAGGAACCTCCTAGAATTTTTGACTGTTTGTTTATTTTTATTTATTTTTTATTTATTTTTTTCTGATGGCTCTGCTAAATGTTAGTTACTCTTTCAGCACCAGCACTATTTAAGCACACTTCTCTTTTTTTGCTACACTCCCATAGCTGCAGGTATGAAATTTTCCCCCCAAGCAAACTACTGAGTTGAATATCGTACCTCATATTTGTCCAGTGCTTATCTTTTTTTCTGCATTAGTTCGGCAGCACGATAGTTACATTTTCCGTACTGCTTCTTTCTGCGCTCCAATGCTGGAGTTGCATTGCAGCAACGAGCTACATTTTCTGAGGATCTGCACTCCCCTTTCTATTGGTGGCTTGAGGTGGTAGGATTGCCATACTTCAAGAGTTTGTGAATTATACAAATTAGTTTTCTATTGTTAAACATAATTTTTCCTGACAGGTTCATCTGTGTTTCACAGTTTCTATTACTACTCTACCATTAAAGTCCCTGTATTTTGTTGTTTTCTTTTTTGTCTGCATTCAGAATATTTCTGTGATATATTATTTTTCTGTCTGTTTATATTTTCCTTTCCCTTATAGAGCATGTTGGAACTGTCCCCAATCCTTTAATCCTATATCTCTTAGAGGGGAGATCCACTAATTTTACATTTAAATGTGTTTTTTTTGCAAGCTGGTACCTGTTTCACCTCCAGCTCAGCTGTGTAATTCCTGTATGGATCATCTAATGCATTCTAAACAGTCTGCTGCTGCACTTGCCTCTAAAGGAGTCTGTGCTCCCTCTGTCTGCACTAAACAAGGGAGTTCTTCAGATTTTGCTCCAGGATTTAAAGGATTTGTGCGTACAACTGTTTTGCAGATTCTGGTGGCTACCCCTCCTCCAAGTAAGCGTAAATGTCCTATCATGGATTTATCACCACATTCTGAATCGCATAAAGTGAGATCAGATAAGACGCTTCTTAAGTATTCAGATTCTGACACCTCAGATCTGTCTTTTGATTTGAATGTGATTTCATTTCTGATTATCAGGAGTAAGTCACTGAGCAAGACTCAGATTCTTCCTCTTTTATTTTCAAAAGTGAACACCTTCGTACTTTACTAAAATAGGTTTTATGTACCTTAGGGGTTGAAGATCCTTAACCTGCTGAGGAAAAGTCCATTAAGCAATTGGATCTAATTTTCTAGTCTGCTGCTATGGCCCCAGATATTTTTCCAGTTTCTGATCCAATTACAAAAATAATTACCAAGAAATGGTCTAGACCTGGTATTCCTTATAATCCAGCCTTAAAATTTAAAAAGATGTTTCTGCTATTGCCATTTAACTTACAGTCTTTGGAAACTACCCCAAACGTAGACAGCACCATTTCCAACTTGGCAAAGCACACTACTATCCCCTTAGAAGATATTACTTTTATATAGATTCTATGGATAGGAAGTTAGTCTTTTCACAGGAAGACTTTTCAGCAAGCATACTTCTTATTCAAACCAGCAGTCAGTATTGCTTGTGTTGGTGTGACAGTTTATCTGATCAGATTTCAGATGTCTCTTTAGATTATGATTTTCAGCATGGTTTGACACTCATTAGATCACCTAATGCTTTCATTTGTGATGCTATTGTTGACAAGCAGAGCTTTGTGGCTAAAGTCATAGTCGGCTAATATTATCTTAGACTTACTTTTCAAGGAAAGGTGTTTTTTGGGCCTGGTCTAGATGCAGTTATTTCTACAGTGACAGGAGATAAG
>CAJPDP010912325.1:0-13770 GCA_905336975.1 Bombina variegata variegata
CCTGGCCAGCCTGAGAGGGGTTAGGCGGGTGTCCGTTGTAAGGCGGACGACCGGGAGTTCCCTGAGCCCGGCCAGCCTAGGAGGATTTTCCTGGTCATACACCAACTTTTCTCTGAACACAAAAACAAGCCAACACAAAGCAAACAAACAGCTTCCAGAGATGGTGGTTGCTCTGAGGAGCCCAAAACGACTGAGAAACAACAGGGGTGAGGTTGTAGGGGGGTTGCCTTAGTCGTCTGATATCCGTGACAATAAATAAGTAATGAAAAGGGGCTAACATATATATATAATATATTGTAATGTCAAGTGGGGAATTTTATGAATCTTAGAATAAATAAAATACATCTGTCCTTGTTATTTGAATATACTAATTTTAAAAAGGTTTCTAAAGGAACAATACATATTAAATAAATGCTAGATAGATTAAATAAATGCTAGATAGAATGATGCATTCAAAGAAAAGATTACTCTAAGACTAACATGTAGATATATTTTTTAAAGTTTCATTAGCTGTTCAAACATTGACAAAATACGTGTAACGTTTTAGTGTCTAAAAAACAATGGGAGCTGCCATGTTGTAACTTAGGTTACCTTCTCTACTGTAGCCAATTAGGGACAGTTATAAATAGGTCACTAGAGTGTGCAGCCAATAGCTGCGTGGAATATAACCATGTTCTGCACTTTCATTTCTAACAGGAGCTGAAAATCTCAAAATTTCAGAATGGAATTAAAGGGGACAAAATAAATAATGAAAGTATATTGCAGCCTTCTTTTTATATATGCGATTTATCATTTTATATTAATATCTCAAATTGTTTAGAATTGCATGCTCTATCTGAATCCTGAAAGAAAAAAATGTTGTTTCATATCCTTTTTATACGGATCAAATGACAGCCCCTAGATTAAAGTTTAATATTTTAAATATAGATAAGTCTAAGTTTGCAGAGCAAAAACGCAGTGGAAGCGTTCAAAATGTTATTTTATACTTACCCAAAAACGCATATTCTGGCCGCCTATAAATCCAGCGCACATTCCCTCTTGCCCTGCGCATGCACACTCAAACGATCCAACAGCCATATACACAGAATATCAGTGCTTTGTGCATTGAGATTCTGTGTTTGAGATTGAGCCGACTCTGAGTATTGCGCATGCGCAGAGGATGTGGGAATGCGCGCTCCGGTTTAGAAAATGGGCAAAAAAAAATTATTGATTGACATAACCTCCCTGGAGCACTTATGGAGAAAAAAAAAATCCCGGGCTGCATGGGTGGATAGTGGAGCGAATATTATGTACGTTTTTTTGCTTTATTTTAAAACGCTTCCGTACCGCTTATGCTCTGCAATTTAAGATAAAAATGTATTTAAGAACATGAAGTGCTTATTATTAATGAATTTAGATAAATGTTTACATTCCCGTTAAGAATTTGGTGAATTGGGCAGGATATGTAGTTATAAATCATATCATTTTATTTTGGGGTGTTGTAACCTCTCTCATAATTTGATGCCCTCTGATAGTATCCTCTGTTTAATAATCTCCTTGTTAAATCATTGGCTGCTTTAAAAAAAGAACTAAAATCTGAGCAATTCTTCTCATAGATTATGGTGCATGATTACTTGAGGCAGTTGGTCTCTTCTTGACTGTAATTCCTCAAGGGTAGCAGACCTACTCAATAGAGGGCCCTGGTGCAAAAAATGTTTGCCCCCCCCAAGGTAACTAAGTAGTAAGTCATAGCAATAATATACATGCTGCTTTTGTCTAATGATCCGCACTAATAAAAGGCTCCCCTGTATTAGGATTGTGCACATGCTACACAATATATTGTGGCATTGCGAGCTTTTACTCACTATTGCTGTCACATAGGGGGGTTAGGCTGTTATTGGTTATAATTCTTGGCAGCATCAGTAGTAGAAGCTGCACTTGGTCATTGTTACACGCTGTATTAGTGCTGTGTGGTTATACGCCATATTGTGAGGCGCTAGGGGAACAGCTGTTTATTGCACTATAACTAACTGCTGCAGCTCAGTATTACAACACTGTTGCTGTGAAGTGTCATCATCATCAGCTGTCCGCTGCTCCCTCTCCAGAGTTTTTGTCCCTTGGGTTTCCCGCCTATTTTTGGCGACCAATCAGAAGCCCCACTTTTTTTTTTTCAAGCTCTGCCTCCGTGTTACACCTGCTCCTGTCCCCTGATCTTGTGCACCTGACCGGGATCGCAGGGCCACAACTCGATGCGCACATCAGGAGCAAAAGGATTCCTGCAGAATACCTGTCTAGCAACCACCGGTGTCCGCCAACCAACCCATCGCTAAACCAGGGGGAAGTGTGAGTCCATGAGCGTCTCATCCATTTCTATGGTAACAGGGACGTACCAACACATTATATAAATTAGGATTGGTGAGATTACAGCACGTTTTAGTGGCAATATCCTGTCACGGTTTGTAATAATAATAAAAAAAAAACAGCTAACCAGCTAAGTGTTTCTGTTGTGTCCATTCTGCTTTTCTCACATTAAAATTTCCTTGTGACCCCTATAAAATTGTGTAGTGGATTCGTCCAGCTTTGCACCCGGAAGCGATTTTTTTGTTTATTGTTATTTCGGCTCAAACCAGAGCTGTGCTGACCTTTTATAGAAAAGAGATGTCTGAAATCTTTATTTTCTGGTGACCTTGAGTTTAGCGCTTTTTAAATGGATTTTATTTGCTTCTTATTCTCCCCCACATTAGCCGTGGTGTGATCTAGATGACACATTGGTAGTCTGGATTGAAGGTACTACTTGATATTTCTTAGGGGAGCACTTGCACCCTGTGCCCAGAATCTGATCATTGGCTGGAAAGGTGTGAAGTTGTCAGAATAAGGCACCCTGCAAGGCATAGTGTGTGAGTGGCATGGGTGCTGTACCAGAGTGGGTGCTGATCTGCCTGGTTGCTGCCCTTGTGGCTCTGCTGCTCCTCACTCTATTTGGGGTGGCAGTGTATTCAGGACTGTTGACTGAGGTGGAAGTCCGTGCAGGCCCACCTCCCATACGCGGGGCCGTGTTGGCATACAAGTTCAGAGTGGGACCCTACGATGAGAGTGGGAACTTATACACGGAAAGTGTCAGCATTGCTCCCAAGTTAGTATCGATTGGAGTGTACTACGACAATCCCATGAAGGTGAGAACATTGGGTAGTAATTAGATGTATATAATGTTGTGCACCACAAACATACCAAATATTCATGTCTGTCAATCAAATCCTAGAAATTATTATTAGCTTTTGTGTTAAGCAAATACGTGAGGGTTCATCACTTCAATATGTTACAATAATAATGTGCTGAACACAAGGCACCATAATATTCTGCTTTATGTGTAACAATCTTGAATGTTGTTATTCAGCACTGAGTACCACCTAATAGAGCTGTTATGTTCTACATCCAATACATCCTTTACATTTGCAGTTGGATCAGCAGGATATGGTTGCCAGACTCTTGTGTTAACCCACTTTTATTCCAGAGAAAATTGATAAATTCACCTGATCTAAGTGTTAATCCAAAACTTTTGTCCACTTCAATTGCAATAAAATTGGTTTAGAAGGTACTCTTGCAACTATATCTTAATTATTGTGGATAAAGGCCAAAATTAAGGTTACACTATTATATTTAGCATCATGTTTGTAATTCATTGGGTAATAAGAAGTGATCACATGGTTCAGTATCATCAATTATTCCGGGACCCTATATGGGTGTAGTCTATACACAAAAGCAGAGCTGCACAACAGAGATATTTTATCATGGCCGTTGCTCATTTATTTATTCCAACATTACTTAGCACTAGCCATTGACGACATTTTGTGATAAGGCATTTGTTTGCTAAATGAATGCCAAAAATAGCTTCAGGCAGCGGCATTGGTTTGGCGCCAGATATATCAGTAGACGACTGCATGCAAAGGTTTCAGATACCTCCCAATGCGGAAGAAGGCGACCCTTCGTGACGTAGGGCAATATTTGGGGTCAAATTTATACTTGTGAAACAGCAACACACTAAAATCTGTGCAAATCCAGAATTTAGTTTGTTGTTGTTTCACAATTTTAAATATTGCTCCAAAAATAGCCGAACAGCACAAAGGGTCGCCTTCTTCCACAGTTCAAGGTATCAGAAACCTCTGCATGCACACATCTATGATAAGTGTGGAAGTGCGACACACTAAGATCTTGATTTGTACAAATCTCTGTGTGTTGCTCTTTCACACTGATATATCTGACAACAAAATGAATGCAGCTGCCGGCAAAATGTTGCCCATGCCTAGCACAACGTTTCGGCAGATGTCCTTCTTCCTCTTTCTTTGGAATGTGTGATAACATAGAACAGATCTTTTATGTGCACTTTCGTGTATAAATTAGGTGGATATTGATTTTAAAAGCTTAAAATTCCAGGGATCCAGGGTAAGTAGTTTTACTTCTAACTCTTAACTTATTCACATTCTTCTATATGCATTCTTATAATCGTTCCATGGCCCATTGATAGAAAAAATGTACATCTAGTTCTTTATTATTGTAGGTGGTCCTTATGTTTCATGCACATTTTCAGACCCAACAATTTGTAATGCTAATAGTGTACAATAGCTGTGGTTTGTGCTAAATGTAAATGGGATGGTGAAAAAAACTCTATGGTACAATATAATTTATCAGGAGAAACTCTAAAGAGCAATTAGAAGAGTTTTATAAAGAGGTTATGTGAGAGATTTTCAAGGACGTGTGTACAGGATGAGTTAAAGGTATGGTAAACTTTAAAATCCATATCTTTTGTATATAAGAGCAGCGGTTAAAAATTAACGTTAAATTAACGTTAAGTATTTGACCACCCATTACTTCAGGGCTCGACAAACCCAGGAGCCAGGAATTTTATCCCTAACTCCTAACGTTTAGGATTATTCTCTATCTATTTACAAATACCACTGTTAGATTCCTAAAAGTATGCCTTCTAAATATTCTTACTGGCTCCTAAATTTTAAACCGATTTGTCGACCACTGCATTACCTTATTGATGTATAGTGGCACATCACAATCACATACAATAAAAAGCTTTAATACATTTTAAAATGTTCTCCTTTTGGATGTCAAAAATAATGCCCCTTTTATACATGGAGCAATCAATTGTTATCAGTGAAGTTTATATGGATTAATAGGAAGAGCTAATGGAGCAGTAGAGGGTGTTATATGGATTGGCTATATGGGGTAATCGGAAGAGTTATAGGGAGCAAACATGTAGTGCAATGGTAGGAATTATAGTAAGGGAATATGTAAAGTAGTTGTAAAAGTTATAGTATGAGGTTAAATGTAGATATAAAACTATATATAGTAAAGGGTTATATGTAGCAGTAGATGGATTTATAAGAAAATATACATAGAGCAGTAGTAGGAAGAGTTACGTGGATAACTTATATGGAGTGAAGAATTAACTGTTGCAAAAGCCTCTTCTAGTGAAATGCAAGCATCATCTTCCCAATCGGATAACACTGTAACTTGAACTCATATGTAGCATCCACAACATTGTTTGAACTCATTGTGTTTGTAGGAGAGTAGATTTAGCAGGAAAGGGGGGAGTGGAGAAGGAGGACGCTTGTTTTGTGGAGAAATATGAAATATATTTGTAACCAGGGATTTACAATATGACTTTCTGTGTGGCTGTACTTTTCAACAACTGATGTTCTATGGAGATGTTATATGGAGCAAGTTAAGCAGGAATAGAGTGCACTAGCATGCTAAGCAGGAGGAGGTGTCACGGAGGGCTGCTATATGAGATAATAAGAAGAGTTATATTGAATAAGAGGAGTCTGTTAAATCATTTACAGCATGAGGTTAGATTAGATCATGACAAATTCAAGGAAGCAATAATATTTAAAGTTTTTCTCCTGATTCCTAATGTTTTGGATTATTCTACTTAAATCTGTATATTCCCCACCTCAATGTTCTGTCTTATTCATAAAGGGACATACAGTAGCAATTAGGGCTGTGCAATTAGTCACATGATGCAATTAATCGCTATATGAGGCTAGGCAATATCTAAATCGCACAAGGCTGCAATTTTTTATCAAAACAAACCACAACAAAAAAGTCTGAATTGTCTTCCTTTACATGTCATGTCAGTTACACAAATGCTCCATTCCAGCCCTGCAGTAGTATTGATCACTTCTCCAGGGGGTCGGACCAAGAAGCGACAAATCTGTGTCACAGCACATAACGCAGTCATAAAAAAAAAAATCCCTATCATTTTAGCACCTTATTGTGCAGTGTGGCGGCAGCAACAGGCCTTGGTAATGGCGGTTGTCTGGCAGAAGTTTTGTGGTGGTCTGGAAGTGACAGAACTGGCTACTATGTAACCACAGCGCAGGCAGCTAATTTTATTTAAAGTAGTTTTGTTGTTTGCATTTTAATTCTATCAGCCTTTATTGAACAATGAGCAATATGTACTTTAAGATTCTGTACAGTTTAATGTATTTTTTTATTAAGAAATGTAAGTTTAACAGTTATTTTATTTTCAAAAATCACGATTAAAAGTGCAATCACGATATTTCATTGCCAAAATAACGATATTCATTTTTTCCAATATTGCACAGCCCTACTAACAATAATAAGATGCTCTATTTTGTTAAAGGGCCATTATAGTCAGAAAGTTAATTTTAAGACTAGTGCATAGGATGTGCATTCAGCATTTATTGATACAAACAAATGCCGAATCTGGCCGCAGGTTGCGGAATGGTGCTCATTTTGGAGAACTATATGTTCGTGTAATAGTGCAAGAAACAAAGGTCTGTGCAAATCCAGATATTTGTGTATTGCACTATTACACGAACATATCCAAGTGACGCTACCTGTAGTCAGATTCGGCATTTGTTTTTTTCTTTTATGTATTTTATTTATTATACCATTATAAATATACACAGTAAAAGAGAAAAAGAACAAATACCAAGGAAAATAGCTGGTACCAATAAAAATAACAATCAATGATTACAAGGCCCTTATATTAGGCCTGAAGAACATTAAACTTCATGGAAGCAGAAAAGAAAAATAAACGACAATGAATATACCACACAAAAAAAACCCAAAACTCTCACTATCCCCCCTCTCCTCCCCCACCATTGTTACAATTATATATTAATAATTGACTCGATTTATAAAATTTGTTTCTTGGTAAAGAATAAAGTCCCTCCAGATCTTCCAAAAAAGTTATCTTTTTTCCTCTTTGATCTATAGTCATAGGCCGCTATTATTGCAGAATGTATCAATAGTTTCTTTGCCTCGTTAACAGAGGGGACTCTAGAACTAATCCAGTTACTAAACAGTAATTTCCTAAGAATTATTATAGCTGTTAGGATAAAGTTACTTTTATTCCCCCATTAGTCTCGAGCAGACAATAGAATTATAGATTCCATTGATAAAATTATTTAGATTTTTATTACTTGGGAGAGAAAATACGCAACTTTTAACCAAAATTGTTTCACTTTTGGACAATCCCATAAAAGATGGCCTAAATCTGGGACACTTTGAGAGCATTTAAAACATTGATTTTTAACTTCCTTATTCCACTTGGCTACTCGTCGTGGTGTAAGGTAGTCCCTGTTCACTAATTTAAATTGAGTTTCCCTTAAATATACTGAGGGGCAAAGTAACTGTGTTTTTTTAAGACTTCTAAAAAAATGACTGGGAAGATCAGGCATATCCAAAATATTCGCCCAATAAGAAATTAGCTCTGATGCGCGTTTTCCCCCTCTGATGTTCTTAAAATTTTATAAATAGATGATAATGACCATTTTCCAGGGTTAATAGTGTCTAGTAAGGGATGATCTAACCATACTTGGGGAAAGTTTCTTGAGAGCTTACAAATGTAGCTTTTTAATTGAAGAAAGTAGAATTTATGTTTAGTTTGAACCATAGTGAATTTATCTTGAAATTGAACAAAGTTGTACAGCTTCCTAGAGTCTGAGTCATAAAGATCTTTAATAGTTAAAGCTTTAATTGGTGACCAATTGTTAAATATATTAACTGTGTTTCCCAAAGGAAAGTAACAATTCCCTTGTACTGGCAACCACTTAGAAACAATAGATGGATATCCAAGTAGCCTCATAGCTTTCCTCCATGCCACTAAAATATCTTTATATAAAGGATGGTTAGAGATTGTCTTTCCCAAAACTTTATTAGATGCATGTACCACAAAGCATAAAGAGTGTGGAGAACAAACCTGCTCTTCTAGATATTTATTAGAAAATTTAAACGACTGTAGTAACCAGTCAATTGGCAATTGCAAGATAGTGGCAAGATTGTACCATTCCAGATTTGGTAAGGCCAATCCCCCTCTAGGATAAGTATGGTACAGAGTTTCAAGTTTTATTCTAGCTTTCCTCCTACTCCATATGAAGTATCTTAAAGCTTGATTGAAACGCCATAAATCGAGTTTCTTAATCAAAATTGGAAGCATCCTGAGTGTATATAAGATTTTAGGAATTATGAACATCTTGTAGAGGTTAATCTTACCCGAGATCGAGACGGGAAGAGCTGCCCAGCTCTTCATCTTATCTTTACTATCCTTAAGAATTAGGGAAATATTATCCTGATACCAATCAGCAGGATTGGCAGAGATTTTTAACCCCAGATAATCCAGAACATTTGTTTGAATAAACTGGTGTGATTGAGAATCATTCAATTTTTTAAACCAAAGTATTTTGGATCTCGAAAAGTTCGTCTTATAACCGGAAACGGCACCGTACTTCTCCAAAAGATTCAGAACAAAGTTAATAGAATCCTTAGGGTTAGCCACAAAGAGAAGATCATCTGCAAACAATGAGGTTTTTAATGCCAACTTACCTATATTAATTCCCGATTAAATCTCTCTCAAGTTAATGGCCAAAGGTTCTAGTATTAAATCGACTTAAAGCGGAGATAGGGGAAAACCTTGACGGGTTCCCCTTGAAAGTACGAAATATTTAGAGATGCCATTATTAATTAATAAAGATGCCTTAGTATCCGAGTATATATTGCCAATCAGATTAACAAAATTACCTTTAAAGCCATATCTTTTTAAAACTTCCACCAAAAATGGCCACTCCACTCTGTCGAAGGCCTTCTCTGCATCCAAAGATAGCAGGAAGGCCTCTGGCAGAGCAGAGCTTACGCCACTATACAAGCTAATTGCATGTAGAATTTTCCTTATATTACTTTCTGATGCTCTCCCACTCACAAAGCCCACTTGATCGGGATGAATAATTTTAGGTAAAATTACCTTCATCCTCTCTGCCAAAATCTTCATCAGAATCTTGTAATCAAGATTTAGCAGAGAGATTGGTCTATACGCCGAAACTTCTGAAGGGTCTTTGTTATTTTTGGCAATCAAAACGCTGTTAGCCCTTTTAAAATTCTCAGATGCCTTGAAATTATCCTCAAAATAAATTTTATATAAATCCTTTAAAACCGGAATGGTCCCGTCAGAGAGCATCAGATAAAACTCCACAGGCAAATTATCTTGGAATGTGGGAGTGAATCCCTCCCACATTCCAAGACAGGACCTTTATTGTCTATCTCCTACTTTTAAGAATTATATACCCTGAGAAGGGAGGGAGGGAGAGGGGAAGAGAATGGAAAAAAAGGGGGGAAAGGGAGTTTACAAAAATATTATTATTACAAACAGAAAAAATAAAAAATAATTTGGTGTCAATCCCTGTGACTGTTATACATAAACATCGAATCTAATCGAACATCACACATTACTTAAAAAGTAGGTTAATAATAACATCCAAGTGATAAATATAAATACGTGGCTATAGTCAAGACAATAAAACATGACAACAAAAGGGAAAAAATAATAATAAATAAATAATAAAAAAAATAAATAAATACAATTGTGTTCTTATCTCACTTACAAAAATACTATTAAACAATCCAGTAAATATAATTTGATATTGATCCCTATGATTATTATACACAAACACATAAACTGCACCCTTGCACAGGTCTAAGTACCCCATAATGAAACGTCTACATCGAACCTCACACCTTTCTTAAAAAGTAATTTAGTAATAACAAAAAAAGATACAATTGTGTTATTATTGCGAATAAAAAGAATAAGTAATTTAGTGTCAATCCCTGTGACACTTATTGACAAAACTTCGAACCTCACACATTTATTAAAAAAATAAGTTAATAATAACATCCAAGTGATAAATATAAATGCGCGCCTATAGTCAAGGACAATAAAACATGGCCCAAAAGGATAAAGAAAAAAAAATTAAAAATAAACCAACATTATTGTTTTGTTTCATTATCCAAAAAAGTTTGAACTGCTTCTGGAAATTCAAAAAAGAAAAGAAAAAAATTTGAACCTAATTTAAATCTTAACTTAGCTCCTTCCAAAAAAAGGAAAGGAAAAAAGAAAAAACAGCCAAAATACAATAAATCAAAGACTCTCTTTAAACCAAGATTATTGTTTTGTTTCATTATCCAAAAAAGTTTGAGCTGCTTCTGGGGATTCAAAAATGAAAAAAAATGAACCTGATTTAATTCTTAGCTTAGCTGGGTAAAGAAGAGAATCTTTGCTCCATTAAACTGAAGATTCTGCTGTTTCCTAAAAACTTGAAGAAGCTCCACCTTTCCCTGAAAGTTCAGAAACTTTGCGATTACTGGGCGAGGTTTCCTCAGCCACTGCGGCGTAGATTCTGGTTCTCTTCCCATTCTATGGATTCTTTCCACTGTGAAAAGATGCTTCTCTTGTTGGATACCCAGCAGCTGTGGAAGAGTCTCTTCTGCAAATTTCTTTAAATCTTGAGACTTTAGGGATTCGGGTAAGCCAATCAAACGTAGGTTATTACGTCTTGCTCTGTTCTCAATGTCCTCTATTCTATTAGATAGAGTTGTATTTTGCTTTAATAAGAATTCAAGCTTTAATTCCATAGAGTTTTGAAGGTCATCACAGTTAGAAACTCTTTGTTCCAGTTGATTTTATTCTATCCACCTGTGCCCTGATTTCTCCCACGATTACATCTAATCTTTTATGGATTTCTTCTATTTTTTGTATAATCAAAGCTGATACCTGCGTAGCTATATCAGAGGCACCAGGGGAATCAACTATTTTTTCTTCTATAGTTGATTTATTAGGAGAATTTATGGCCTTATTAACTTTTTTATCCATATTTTTTAGTTTAGGAGACATTTTTGTTTGATGGAGATATTTATCCATAGGCTTCTAGGTTTTAGCTTTCCTTTTAGTGACAATAACGTTAATAAACACACAGTAGGCTTTTTAAAACCTGAATGAATTACTGTTTTCAGCACCAGCGGGTCCTAAGCCTACTAAAGAAATAGGATGTGGTCCCCAACATAAATAGCAAGCTTTAACTTTAAGCAGTATCAATTTGTGTCCATTGGCATTATAACTGCTTAAAAACTCCCCAACTGACTTACTTAAGTTGGCCGATACAAAGCAATAGGGTGCGAGTCCCAGAATATATAGCCAGATTAGGGTTAAGCAATGTCAATTCATATCCAGTTCAGTTATAACAATTTAAAGTTCCTCAGCTGAATTGCTCATACCAGCCCACCGTAACGCATTCACTTTAGTAAACTCCCATGAGTAAGCTTAGTTCTTCACACTAAAATGAAGCAGCATAGCAGTCTCTTCTAAACATAAGAGAGTTCACTCATAAAAAGATACGTGTTTAGATAGTACCTTATGGATAGAAGAATACCTGGCCGTAATCCTCAATTATTGGGGGCTTGGAGAGGCCTCCTGCTCAGGGTATGGGGTAATGTCCTGCCCCCCGAAATCCCTCAAGCACCTCCACTCAGTCGGGTCTGAAGTAACAGCTGAAGACCCTAGACTATCCAAGCGACTCGACCTGTGGCAACCTCAGTGGATCACTTGCAAACCACTGGGCAACGACTACACCTGCCCACTCTCACCGAAGACCATTCCTTGTGCGGGTCTCCACCTGGGCGTGAGCCTTGCAGCCAGCGAGAGTAAACGCTGCGGCTGTCCCGCCGCTCCTGGCTGGCTTGCGTTGCCTCGTTGCATGTTAACGTCACAAGCCAATCCCCCTCGGCATTTGTTTATATTAATGAATGCCAAATGCACATCCCTACTAGTGACCTTACACCACTGTGTGTTTAAACGCTGCTAAGGGGTTAAACACGTAGTAGAATTACTGCTTAGGACCCGCAGATCACTGCATTACCTAAGGGAAACTGCAGTTCATCTAGTCAGTTGGGAGCAAACAGGTGAATCTAATAATATTAGTGTTTTGATTCAATAAGTGTTATCTTTGAAATGAAATTCATGTAAGAATATGACAAAGGAAGGTACGTTAAAGATTTAAAGAAAAACAAGGGTCAAAATTATGATTAAAATCTTTTAATGAAGGGCTCATGTCCTCTCAAAACGTGGTCCTGATGCGTGAATGTTTGAACCCAGTGTTTTTTGTCTAATCACCATACTGTTGTTTTTTTTTTTTAAATCTTTATTTATAAAGAAGATCCAATACATTCACAACAATCAAGAGCCAAGATACAAGTGCAGTGTGTTATATATATATATATAGGAATCAATATCCATCATATCAGGTACAAATAGTGCAATTGAGCTGAACACAACAGCAGGCAATACATATGTCATGTAAGATACAGGATCCATTTTCAAACTTTTTTGGAAGGAAAAACAAAAAAAACAAACAAAAAACCCCCCATAAGTAAACAACTATAAGAAGAACAGTAAACATTCATACTTACCCCAGGAACCTCCAGCTCATCCTCCACAGACCCGAGTCCTTAAATGAAAGGGAGGGAGGGAGGGGGGGGGTGGGGGAATCCAGTAACAAACACACAGAGTAACAGTGTCAGGGCTGTGAGGTGGTTAGGAACCAGTTACCCCTAAGATTTTCTTACCATACTGTTTGTTGTTTTAGATTTAAAAACAAAATGGCTCCCTTCCTCATGTTTTGAATTGCATGTGACATAATGCAAATTTTAGTTCCAATTTTGTTTTAAGTGCTAACCACCATATTGGAAAGCATAACGGGCAAGCACCCACTTTATTCCTGCTAGGTGCAATCAAGTGGTTGAATCACTGCTTTGTGTACGTTATGAAGCAGTGTATTTAACCTTTTAATTGCCCACGTGTGATGATTAAGGGGTTAAATTATGATCAAAAGGTTAGTTCACATTTGGCTATTAAGGGGGTGATTTCACTGCCACGTAAAAACATGGTCACACACTATTAAGTTTAAAAAATTGTCTTAGACTGGATATCAGTAATTTTTTAAGCATAATTATTCTACATAAATAGTCGTTTCTTAAAACAAGGGATGCCTGGCAACCCTGGGTGCTGCTATGAGTGGATCCTCAGGGGAGTGTTGTTGCTTATAGCTGAAAAGGAGCCCTAGGGAAGCTTAAGGAACAGAACAGGGACAGAAGCCCAGGTGTCAAATGTTAGCGTAACATGCATGGTGATATTTCTGTACACACACATATATATATAGATAGATAGATAGATAGATAGATAGATAGAATATAAATGGGCGGTGTGTCAAATTCAGCGTGATTGAATTGAAAGAAAATTGGTTTATATAATGATTTTCAATTAAATGTTTGAAGGGATTCTAAACCCAATTTTTTTCTTTCATTAATCAGATAGAGAATACAATTTTAAACAACATTCCAATTTACTTCTATTATCTAATTTGCTTCATTCTTTAGATTCCCTTTGTTTAAGAAATAGCAATGCACATGGGTGTGCCAATCACACAAGGCATC